>CAJVPI010000443.1:0-30048 GCA_910592345.1 Paraglomus brasilianum
ATGAATATGCAGCCCAAAAACGTAAAGGGCTTTACCGCTGTGCCTCTCGACATTTTTAATATGGGTTTTGCTCTGCATGTGGAATACTCGGATGTATCCCCGTATGGGTATTTGTGGATATAAATTCTTCCGAGCTTAAACAACCACAATTTACCCACCATTTATTATGGAGTAGGGTTCAGTCATGCCACAGTACACAAAGAGAGCCGACCAAGCACAGAACTTTATACCCATATGGATTTCTTCAAAACGGCTTTGCAATCTCAAGAATTAATACAGAAGATGGACATTAACCTTAGACCCAGCGAACGGATGTTACAATATATCCAAACACAAATAGTAACAACCTTCCGTTCCATACCCTGATCCGAAGAGAGTACTACGCATACATTATTGATTTGGATAGTGTTGCAGACCAAACCAGACCTCCGTTCTGCTCTGTTAAAGAATGAATGGACTACCATTATTTCTATCCCACAAACATCAATAGATTTACCCCGTCCCCGTAGGAGACGACAGATATTTGGAAGACTTTAATATTCATAAAATACGGGACTCATCCACCACTTACGGATGCACTCGTAGAGTTTTTGATTACTTGCAAGCATTATTATTAAGGTATTGTACCGCCATCATTAAGCAAACTTTTAGGAATTTCTTTAACAAAAAAAAAAAAACAAAAACAAACCGAGTCATGCGTTTATAAATTAAAATTGCTTTCGTAGTTAATGGAAGTTTGCATTCTTTTATTAATGAACGCTAAAGGTGGGTGTTCCTGCATTAAAAACGACTATTCATTAGGTACCGATGGTTTGTAATCGTTGAATTAAATCCTGATAAAAGGTCAAATGTCATTATATCATGGGGAGCGCTGAACATGACAAGTGCTTGAATTTATTTTCCACTGAGCAATTTACATACTATCTTGATGGCTTGGAACCGAACCCAAAACATGTACCGTACACATCTACCAATCGCCCGTCTTTAATAGCTTGTATCCTGAAAAAGCGCTTTTGACCGCACAGAAATTAACACTAGTGACATGCCGGCAGCCTCTTAAAAAGAAGTCTAAAATATTAAAGTATTGGCAGCCTCAGTACCATCCTATCGCAGTTTTCGAAACATTTGATTCTTATATACCAAGGCAAAAGTTAAGATTTGTCATGTGATTCGTACAACCAGCCTTCTATATAAATATAATTGTAAATGTTTGGTTTATCATTATCAAAATTTTCAAATGGGAAAGCCAGAGTCCCAAGTGCATGAATGTAAACAGCATTGGGTCAAGCAAATGCGGCTGAAATTTTGTGTACGGCCTGATGATGAAATAACCAAGGAACTAATAAACGCTGACGGCACATTGAATCAAAAGTGAGTAGTGGTGAAACGGGGTGATATTATTGATTCGCACCTTAATAACATTGCAATAGATATTTTCATCCACCAGAGGGCTGGCAACCTGGTAAGCCAAAATGCCCTTGGACCGATAATGAGCGAGCACTACTCGTACAAGGTATCGAAAAATATGGAATAGGTCACTTTCGTGAGATTCAAGAAGAATTCCTGCCGGATTGGGTAACGTACCTTATTTTCAGGCCACCTTTTGCGCTTGTTCTGTAGTTGAATAGCTTGCTAAGTTTTCTTGAATCATAGACGGTACGAGACTTGCGTATAAAGTCAATGCGTTTAATGGGTAGACGATCATTGATAAGATAGACTAGCTGCGTCTCCGTTTACATAATAAAGATGAGAGTGTCTGAATATGATGTGTGGTGCTTTATTATAAACCAGCATCATTATACTTGCTCTCAGAAAATAGACCGCAACACAATAAATTGACATAATGATCGCATCACGGAAAGAAAAAAGCATTGTAAAAATCACAATCGAATAACATCAAATAATGTGTTGATGAGTTTTTTTTAACTTCAGTGGCAGAAGAAATGCTATTCTTCCTAATTCTTTAATTGTTTCCATGAACCTCCCAAATCCCTTTGTGAGTCTGTTTCAATTGTTTACCGACAATATAAACTAATTTGTAGACGGACGTTTTTTCATAAGGATAGTTACGTAATTTTTATCCAGTTGGCAGCACCCAAGTAGTCATATACCTTATCGAATTACTATTACATAGTCTCATGATGTTTGTCATGATAACTGTATTAGTATGAGTGGTCTTGATTAATTGAAGAAAAGATCATTCTACTAAAGTCAGATAGTCCATTTTTAAGATTGGTCTTTTTGAGACCTTCAAGCTTTTTTTACAAGGTTTTCTTTTTCAGACATGATAAATTAATTTTTAATAGTAATAGCACTATAAGAATTGATATCACATTTTCAGCACATGTTCATTAAAGCAAAATTGTTTTGTTGTTATAATAAGAACTTTTATACTGTAGACCAGTTTATTATTATAGGAGGAAGCACTAGTACTAGTACTAACATTAGGACTAACAAGGCCTTGTACTTGATACTTTTGAAACTAAAACATCAGACTTGCCAACTCTTAAAAGTTTGAAGAAGAGGACTATCAGCTGAAGCAAACTTCCACCAAACATGTTACAGGAATCCTTGCATTATAAAAAGTAATGAGGACGGAAGTCTCTTTCTCACTCCAATTGCTGCGGCGTATGCCCACGGCGAAGTTTTATATAGTGACCGGCTGGGGAAGATTGAAATAAATCTGAGCGTTATGTAGAATAATTGTAATGGTAATAGTAATAGTTGATTGTTTAACCAGGTCCTTTTTTTTTTTTTTTTGGATAGTATTAACAATAAACAGATTATCTCCAGAATGGAATATCTAGTAACTGAGGATGTTTGTGGTATTTGAGATATCATAATCAGAGGTAATGTAATAATTATTTGGACCTGGCTGATCTAATGAAAGGATGGTGCAGCTGGGGCATTAATATTAATGATACAATGTTTGAATTGATGGCATTCAATGTTCCATTCACTTGCAGTGAGATTTTTAGATTTTGGGTGTTTTGCAATTTCAAGCTGTAGATTGTGGTTTCTATATCTAATTGCATATTGATATCACCATTTAAACGTGCTTCTGCATGAATCTCTGAGATTGTTGTTAGCTTATCTTCTTCAGATACGGCTGACTTTATACAATGAAATGATGCAACAAAATTTTCAAAGCTCTATCAATGATGTTATTAGATTCAGGAGTGCTCTTAGTATTAGCTCCCCATAATCTCAAAGTATTGAATCTCCAGGTCATTACATATTACATGGGGCATGCTGCAACAAAACCAGACAAAGTGAACATTTGATTATGATAATGTGACATAAATGAGATGAGAGGCTGCTTATGATGTGATTGTAAAATTGTTCGTTTAATAAGATGATATGATGAAACATTTGTATATTGATATAATAAGTTTTAAGGGAAAAAAAACTATTTAAACAAAAAAATAATAATTTAAATCATAGTAAGAGTGGGACATTAATATTGAATTAAGCCTACAAGTGACCTATTAATTAATTATGCACGCTTCTCACTCCCTATCCGAGTTTCAAACACCCGTGATAGAGTAACAACAACAATTATTCTATTAAAGAATCGAAGGGAAATAATACTATTTAACAAATAACAGGGCTAACTTCGATTTGTGTTTTGACTAGTCGGTATCCATCACTTGCCTTTTATTAACTAATTAAACAGTAATCGTCTTGATAATTAATTATGAACTCTCGTTCCGTTATGCACGTAATTTATCCGCAGACAGCTTTATAGCTTGATCAAATCAATGCTATTTTCCGTTACAGTTTAAGTAGGCCGTTTATTGGAGTGTCCGGTCTAATAATCAATTATTTTGACGATGAAAAAATTTAATTTAAAAATCGTTTATTATTATATAATAAAGGAATACTACTAAGATCAGCAGTATTATTGATTTATTCTTATAACAACATGAACAACATAAACTTTTGACGATGGAATTGAGCTACTTATATATCTTTTAGCGTCGCGGAAAAAATGAGACGCTTTTTAGACTACTAATCCTATGAAGAGCAATTAATTAAAATATGGCGTTTGTGCTGTTGCAGATTTTTCAACCCGTTTTTTTTTTGCTACTACTGCGCCTGTCGCAGAAATTTCGAAACACCGTTACTAATTTTAATTCTGGGCTACTAAGCTAAAATCATGGAGGATTTTATCATATGACTTATTTGATTCATCAGATCGGCTTGCCGCAACACTGTGATGAATCAAGAAAGAAACGCAAAAGCTGCTTTCTTTATTATCATTGAATAATAATAATTGTCAATAAAAACCAGGCATTTAATTTATCAAAGGAAAAAAATTATCATTTTTATCAACTATTGGAATGGATTTTAATTTAGATGATAGAAAATCTGTTTTATTTTCAACCAATGTCATCTTTTAGTATCTTTAACTTCAATTTGAGCAATTTGTTGCTGAAAATTTAGTTGAGATAATTGCTTTTTTAATTCAGCATTTTTTCTTTTCCAAACTAGAAATTACTCCTGTTTTTGTCTTTTGTGCCAGTCTTCAGCAACTTCTTATTCTAAGGCTTCCAAATGAGGGTCTATTTCTTATTCTGAGTCTTTTCCATTGATTTGTCATTCATAAAACGCCATGCTTTCTCTTTCATGAGATAGAGAAGGTAATCTTTTTCTAGGGTATCTATCCTCTTTGCAAAAAGACTATAGCATCAACACTCAACGCTCATTGGTTAACTTTTCATTCTTTCAGAAACATTTGAGCCTGAGAACTAGAACAAATTAAGCAAAAATTCTTTAATTCTTTAATAAAATTTCTTTCCACTCCTTGAAAGTGTTATTGTTAAGAACAGGAAAAGGTTCAAACTCTTCATTACCTCCATTGAGTTTTAATGTTAGTTACATTTGATATGATGAAAATGCATAGGTCCATGAATTCAGACATAAGCCACAGCTGTGCCACTAAATCAAGGCTTTTTAAAAATTATCAGCTCCATTGTAATTGGCACCAATTTCTCATTTTGATTTGTATTACTTACTATCTCTCCTTCAGTCTTTGCCACACGGATTCGAGTTGGTCGCTCATTTGTAATGGGAAGATACTAAAAAACAAAGGTCCTAACTCGCGTTAGAAGAATAAATATCAACCGGATTAATCAATGGCTTTTACCGTGTTAGGAACTTTTTACAATTTGCTATGAGAACTGATTATGATGCGCAGAAACTCACGTTTGTCTTTATATTTACACGTCCGCGGCGGATGATGAACAAACGAAGATTTTATTATAAAAAGCAGTTCCGATTCACTTCAGCAAAAATTCAAACCACATTACAATAAATATTATATTTTTCGAAAATAAAAACAAATATGACAATTTTCATCTACGTAATACTGTAATATCTAGTACATTAACTAAGAAGAAATAAACGAGTTGATGTTGAGTTATTACCTTGTGAGTGCTGCTAGTCCGTTAATCGATACAATGCTGCCAACAAAGAAAAATTCGAATCTCAAGTTTAATAAAAATTTGAAAACTGTAAGACTTTGTTATAGTTTCTTTCTAGATATCTGGTATATAAGGTTGGGTTCACAACGACAATTAAGATTTTCGGTAAAAGACTGTCTCTCGAAGAATTTACTGATATCCGTCCCAGTGATTTATCGATACCAATAACGCTGAATACTATTCGAGTAAGTTCTCTGGTAAGCGTTTCATCTGCCTTAACTCCGTTGTTCACAATTTTCAATTCACCATAAATTCATAACTTGCATGAATATCTCTAGTGCCACTTTAGCAGCCTGTATCAGTATAATAATAATACGCTACATCGGTGTTTTTAAGGTTTATTTGTTTTCTGCAAAACGAATTTCGATTCTTGAAACGAGTTCATAGGACAAATTTATATTAGTTTCATGTTTAAACAATGCAAACATTATATGTATGTAGTATTACGTTGGACAACTAACTAATTTTCATTTTAATGGAATAATTATTAGGGGTTCATTGATAGGCACTGTAATCTAAGGTTAAGAGTGACAAAATACACGACTTATTAAATATTTCTTGCATTGTAATAGTATTATTATTAATAATTAAAGTAAATTATAATCTTAAAGGCGTCTCCGTTTTTCCGTTTTCTGAATGATACTTTGCACCCGATAGTCAACCAATTAATTTCACAATCTTTAAGTTAGGAATCTATCTCCCGATTGCTTAGTCGGAACTCATTGCGCCATTGTACCGCATTTGAATAAGACTATTCGATCTTCTCTAAGACTGAGATACGTTAATATACGTGGTAGTTATCTTTGCGTAGTAAATTACATATGCGATTGTCTAAAAATTGTTTTAAGCAAACTGGTTGACATGCATAGATAAATTGGGATACGTTAAGAGAGATAATAATGATTGAAAAGAAATGCTCCTAGAGTTTTTCTGGGTACAAATTCTCATAAAAATTTTATTTTTACTGGGTCAGTTGACATTATGACACTAAAGCTGGCAGAGTCTAAATAGTGTTCAATTAACACAACGTAACTATTTACCTTGATGACAATGACGGAAATCACAAATAACTCTCGCGCTTGTCGTAAATGCGTGTGTGTTGTGGATCAGAGTCGATTCAACATGCAACAATGGACGAGGAAGGACCCAATTCCTTATGGATACAACTTCTCTGACATGTACATTTCAGCAACCCTTTGTCACTGATATTACTTAAACAAGCAAACAGTAGATTGACTTTCAAAATGTTGTGACGCCATCATTGAATAATACATATCGTTCATGATAAAGAAAACGAATTATTTAACAAGGCAAATCCCAATTTTAAGAACCAATAAGGTCGATATTTTTCGGTGCAAACGTATTAAAAAATTGATGTCACCGAGAACATTATGAACATGTTTGACCAAAATAAACAAATCACAATAAAGACTAAACCAAATTAGTAATACCATTCATCTCTCGAAGACGCAAAAGAATAGAATTTTGCTTTTAGGGTTTTGTTTAACATAGGTTGGCTTCGAAATACATGCCTCGCCTTTATTAAATTTGATGTCAGCAACTATTTAACGAAATTTTTTGCTATAAAACAATACATTCGATAAGGGTTTAATTTCCTCAATAGATTATAGTTTTCTAGGGACAATTAATTTCTGTACCTTATTCTTGTTTACATTGAGTCGGACAAGCGAAAGATTGTAACGTCTGACTGACTATCTGATATGGAAGAAAGTTCCATGTAGAAAAAAGCTTGCTTTTCCGATTGTGATAAACAAGTGTCTTAATTTGAGCGATATTAGCATTGGTTAGAGTTACGAGACGCTACTCAAGTATATGGTTTCGCTGCCTTCAAAGCTCATTTATCAAATGTTGGCTTTCTCAAGAAAAGAATTCGGTCACGCCTGTAAACGCTAAAAATGGGTCGTAATACAGGCCATACGATGGATATTAATAGAGACAGAAGATTTGCGTGCTCTATCCGTAACACCTATGATTTAAGATTAAACATGGGCAGATACGCACGTGTGTTTGAACTCGTGGACCGAATAGGCCAAATCCTAATAATTGGTTATGTCGGCGAATTCCCTCGGAATCATTACTAGTGACAAAGTATACGTGCGAGTCTCCGTGCGAGTCTCCGTGCAGGTTACATTTGTAATATGCAACCAATTATTACATCCAATGTTGGTAAATTAATTTGGCACCACAATACTTTTACTATTTTGTCATGTGTAACAATGACAGCTAACCGACAGCTTTTATTTTCAGATAACGAATGTCCATAGATAGTCAATCAACCGATAACTAACTTTACTATTTACCATGGTACGTTTCTACGACCTAGAGTCAAATTCAGCATTCATATATCAGCAAGAGATTCCTATCAACTCTGCGATTTAATGCTAAACTCGTGCCATATCTGAATAAGCTTTATGATCACGAGCAATGCGTTTAAGGAGAGCTGTTTCTAGAAACCGAAACCATTAATTCCAAAAAAGAAAAAAAAAGCAAGCTATAATTTATTATTATGGGTAATTACGATGTTAATATTAATGATTATTAAGTTAAGTTGCTCTTAATAAAAAACTTTTCACGCAATACTGTAACGGTATCTGCATTTGATTTGTATAATTGGTTTGATCGAATTTTTGCACCAGAAACCGCATAGTGATGAACGATCGTAAAATTAAGTATACTGTATCACAAGATATTTATCGGCTATTCTCTTGGTACGTGTCACTTCATTAACACATTATAAATATTAATATGTCAATTTGATGCTCGGTTTTCCGCTCTTTTTAGAAATTACATCGCACCAAATAAATCGAGCCTAGCCAAAGATGGAAGGCCAAGCGAGATTGCAAGTTATACCGTAGTAGTAGATCAATGCTGGACCATTCTGTGACACTGATGTCGCCCCTAATTTAAAAATTAATTAATTGGCAAATACAAATGTAGCACTATGTAATATGTCAACCAAATGATATATACACCCGTTAGGGATTGAATACAAATAGGAATCTGTTGGATGACAGGAGCGTCCACTAACAGCACAACGTGAAAGCACAAACCAACCCGCTCACTCAAAGTGGAAAATAGGTTCTTAAAGTGTTTGTCGACACTTTACCACAGTCCTTTAATCACTCTCTTCCTTTTTTTTCCTATTCCTTCCTTTTCCTTCCTTTTCCTTCCTTTCCCTCTCATTCCCTAACTTTGGCAAGCCAGAGATCTCTCCCTCATTCTCCCCTACAATATATTCCCTTTCATATATATTACACTTCTTGCTCATCCGCTTCTCCGTTAACAGACGTATAGACCAGAGTAACAGGTACTTGTAAAAGTTATCACGACTGTCGACTGTTGACAACATATAATAACCAAATTGGTTCTTCTGTACGTTTGCTTCTCCCTACACTACAGCGTTTACCTTCAACAACTGTATTTCTCCTTACCCGCCTTTCCCCCTCCTCCTCACCTTTCGTTATTCACACATTAATAGAAATATAATAGACACGTTCTCATCCCATACACATCAAATAATGCGCACGACATCCCTCCTTGCATTCGTATTCCTTTCCACGTCTTTCGTCTCTCATCAATCTATCGCTGCTCCAGCAAGTTTATCAGATTCTCTCGGCCGAGAGCTCTTCCGCCCAAGAGATTTTGCCCAATATGGCATACAAATCGATGGTTATCATACAGCCAAGACTATCCGGCGAAGAAGTTCCTTATCCAAGCGTTTCCTTCAGGTAAGAGCGCCCCAAGGAGGCGGTAATAATCCAAAGAAGCCCAACGATAATCCAAAGAAACCCAACGATCCAAAGAAGCCCAACGATAACAACGGGCCCCCCAACGATAAAGTTGTCGGCGACAATAACAATAATAATAATAATAACAACAACAACAACAACAACAACAACAACAATAATAATGGTAATAATAACAACAACAAACCTGCCCCACCTCCCAATGATAAAGGTGCTAACAAGCCTGCAGGTAAGAACTTGGTCATAGAATTAGCTTGAAAACGCGAGATTCCACATTGATTGCTATCTTCGTTTAATCCAAACTTTTTATTAACATTATTTCGTTTTTTCTCCTAAAACCAGATAACCCCACAACCACCACTAGTAAAGGCAACGCTACACCTACAAAAGCTCCAGCAACATCCAGTGTAGCAGCCGGCAGCGGGGGCAATCCTGCTGGCATCTATTCTGATCAGCCTGTTCCAACTGGCTCTCTGTCTACCGGTGCCATTGTTGGCCTCTGCGTTGTGGCAGGTGTCTTTGCGGTAAGCGTTTGTCTTTTTGCGTTTGTTCGCAAGAAGAAGCGTGACGAGAGAACTTCAGCTATTGTTGCCAAATCGGCAATGGCGTTTGAGGAACAGACCCATGACTACGAGAAGCTAGAAGAACCGTCGCTTGGTACATATACTGTCGTTAGCACGTATACACCGAACATGGATGATGAGCTAGAAATCCAGCCCGGCGATAAAGTTACAGTTCTAGTGACATATGATGATGGTTGGGTGCAGGGTGTTAATGAGACACGTGATGGGGCAAAAGGCGTCTTCCCGCGTCATTGTATAGATATTGATGGTAAAAGGACTATGGCCTACGAAAAGAGAAGTAGTTCGATAGGCGGATTTACGTCTGTAAATCTCAGTTAGATAGTCTACATTGTAATCGGGTGGTTGTTTACTGGTTGTTTACTGGTTGTTTACTGGTTGTTTACTGGTTGTTTTTTGTCATTCGTCGTTGGCTTTCGACAGCTCTCAAATTTTACCGTCACGCATTCGGTTAATATTTTACCTTTGTTTAATAGAAATGTAATTGGAGGGTGTTATTTAACTACCAAATATCTTTTGTATTTATCCCCGGAGGTTGGAATATCGTCTAACCCTGTAATTTTTTCCCCGTGTGCTGTGCAAAAAAGCACACAAGATGCGATGCTCTTTTAGCATCTGGTCTCATCATTTACTGTACTTAATTTCATTTCTCACGAAAAAAAAAAAAAGTAAAAAGTACATTTTGAACTTAGAGTAAGAACGTCCCATGCGTGATGATTTGTACATAACAATTTAATGGTAGTGTGTAGTGATGTAGTGATAGTAATAGCCCTTATTTCTTTTTTTGGCAATAAATTTTAGATCGATCTTGTAGCACCATATTATAATGAAATTCCATATTGAGTTGACTATTCCCGAAAACGGGAGTCCAATTTGAGTAACTCTTCTTTTAGGTTTCAAAAGATGAGGTTTCTTCTACGTAGTAATTTATAGGTCGCATTCTAGTATTAAGTGACATAATATTCTTATTGTTTCATATTAAATTAGCTGTCCTACACTGTCCGTGCAAGTTCCACATACCGTACTCATATACGTGGTGTACAATTGTACTAAATCATATTCTGATAGAGACGCATGGGAGAACTGTATGAAGTCATGGTCATTGTCTCGCGGAGGTGCTATTTCTATTGCTTCTGATTTCTATTCAACGTTTCAGCGCCGAATCACCGATTTTCGGGTAAGCATGCAAAAGTAAGTGAAATACAGTACGTATTTACGAGAAAAATAATGAGTATATCAGTGTCTTTGTCTAATGTTTTGCTTGTTACGTACAAAAGATAATAGTGGGGTACATTGACAGTAGTGTTAGGTAAGAGCAATCAAGCGATTGGTATATTATTATAATGAACTTTGCTTTACACTCTTGGTCATATTCTAGATTATTTCGATATAATAACTCTAAAAAATCTATAGACGATACCATCTCGATATAAAAGTTTGCATGTATCATTTCATCTATATTAACAATCGCCATTTTTACCCAATAAGGTCTCCTCAGTGAGAACAGGACCAAACAATTGCTTCGCGTATGTTGGCTGGGGATTGTTGCTTATTGCAGGAGACGTATAACAAGCTTAAGATTGTTTATGGGATGTTGGTTAAAATATTTGTTCAATTTCCTGTACACAGTTTCACGTTGTTGCTGATGCAGGTTCCCCTTTACATTGGGCATGGCGTTATGCCAGTAGGTTAGTTATCATATGTTCAACAGCATTTGATCCATAAGGCACGTGAGCATTTGTACAGAAGAATACACCAGTAAAACTTAAAAAGCTTGGTGGATTAGTGTCCCCAATGTAAAACAAAGCTTGATAGAGACATTAATGGTGCTCTTCGAGATATTACAAAGAGTCAGCTTAGGCTGACGTGGGAGCCTATTACTTGTTATTCCTAATTTATTAATAATGATAGGTTTTAATATAGGCGATCACTATATAGCGTGAAAGAAAGAAAAAGTCAAATCTAAACTGTGATCATAATAAAGAAAGCTATATGATCTATCCTATGTATAGATTCCCTGTTTGAGTAGTGCACCCGTTCTAAACATTCGTTTCGGTCCCGGGAAGAGTAGTTATCATCGTCGCTAGCGACAAACATATCAATTTCTACCAGCAAACATGTACTACCATCACTTTTCAAGCATAAAATAATACTCTCCCTATTACGCTAAATATATTCCCCTCTTACGGATCGGCGAAATTTTTGAAAATCCTGAAATAAAAGACCTGTCATCATCCGAGACTTTTTTTTTTCTCTTTTACTGTACCTCATTCTTGATCGACGCGAAGAAAAAAAAATGAACCCAAGAACGGCCTTTAATGAGTTATTTGACAAGCTTCAGACCGAGTTTATCGATGAAATAAAGGCGTATCAGATGCCTGATGAAGCCATCGATTGGGTTACCAGGGTTTGTAAATTCCGAAAGACAGCATTTGTTTCCTCGTTCAGCTAATGTCTACTTATCGATGTCTATGTTTCAAGAGTAGATGATCAATCATACGGTTCCTGGCGGTAAGTCTTGTGATATATACGAAAGGGAAGTAACGGTTTCTCCTAATGCAAATGATCTGTATGATTTATCCCAGGAAAAATGAATCGTGGCTTGTCAGTCGTCGATAGCTTTCTTATCTTGAAAGGCGGAAATGCTACAGAAGATGAACTGGTCAAAGCCAGAGTTCTAGGGTGGTGTGTTGAATGGGTTAGTTTAGTTTTTATCTGAATCTGTGAAAAGTTCATATCGTCCGATTGCATTTCTTTCTTATTATCCGTTTCTTGCTTACATTTCTTATCAAAGCTACAAGCTTTCTTCCTCGTCGCTGATGACATTATGGACCAGTCAATAACCCGTCGTAACAAGCCCTGCTGGTATCGGATGGTGAGTATTTGTTACAATTGAAACTAATACATGGCGTAAGCGACTAATTATTCAATATTAGGAAGGGGTCGGTCATATGGCTATAAATGATTCTTTTATTCTGGAGTCGTCGATTTATTTTTACTTGAAAAAATACTTTCGTCAAGAGCCCTATTACGTTGATCTGCTTGAGCTATTCCATGAGGTATGCAGAATTGTCCCCGACGCTATTTCTGTTTTCCTGCATAATACGTATAAAGTGCCATGCATTCCATAATGAGAGATTCTTGGTTTACCAATATACTGACACATAATCGCGCTGAATATTCTCCATCTTGTTATAGGTTACCTTGCAAACTGAAATTGGTCAACTGCTAGACTTAATAACTGCTCCTGAGGATCACGTTGACTTTAGTAAATTCAGTCTTGACAAGTATGTTCTTTTGACATTACTATAAAATCAACACAAAAGTTGTTCTAATAAAGGTCTTTTCGGTTATAATAGATATAAAAAGATTGTTCTTTACAAAACGGCTTTCTATTCTTTTTATCTGCCGGTTGCTTCGGCAATGCGAATGGTAGGTAATGAAGGAGCAATAAAGAAACAGCGTCCAAATTCAAAGTTTAACCAGACCATGTTTTTCAGTCCGGTATTACTTCCGAAACAGCATATCAACAGGCCAAAGATGTACTCCTCCCACTCGGCGAGTACTTTCAAACACAGGTAATAAACTTTGTGTAGCTTTTCATAGCGCTTTGGCAACTGTTATATAACTAAGTTATCAATATGACATAGGATGACTATCTTGACTGCTACGGAGATCCCGAATTTATTGGTAAAATTGGTACTGATATAGAGGATAATAAATGCTCGTGGCTAATTAACAAAGCATTAGAAAAGGCCTCCACCGAACAGCGCAAGTTGCTCGAAGTAAGTCTCAGCTTTCTTGTAGTGTATAACGAAACTGTACAAAGATGGGCGTTTCTAATACATTGTTTTTCCCAACTCAGGAAAATTATGGAAAGAAAAATGCAGATAATGTAGCTGTTGTCAAGCAAATTTACAGGGATCTCAAGCTTGAAGAAAGTTACAAGGCTTACGAAGAACAATCGTACGCGCTTGTTCGTAAACTGATCGATCAAGTAGATGAAGAGCAACTGAAGCACGAAGTGTTCATTGCATTTGTGGATAAGATATACAAGAGAACTAAGTAGTTGTCTTTCAAGTAGAATTTCTTCGCCATCATTTCAACCTTTGGACGTTTGTCATTCGTCTATTATTATTTATAAACAAATTCACAATCTGAACCAAACACACACACGCACGCCTCGCAGGTTCTAATCGGCTTCAATTTATCTTTAAACTATAACAGACGTCTCCGGACCGTCATCATTGTATTTGCTTGCCAAGTCCCAATAATGCTCAACCTTATACTTTCTCAAATGTTCACGTGCAGTGTTTTCGGTTGGACATGTCTTGAACTTGAAGCCTTTAAACGCACGATCTTTCACTACACCTTCCCATATTAGCGAACACTTATTTATCTTTTGCGTTTCTTTAGGCTCATCGTCGACCATTTCTTCACTACCCTCCCCAAGTCGTGTTGTATCTGACCAATCGATTCGTCGAAGCATCAATTTCTTGTAGAATTTAATAGACTTTGGGCCGCCCTCGACGACGACAATATTGAAGCTCGGGTTAATCATGACACAACCCGTAAGTCCTAATTGCTGAGCGTTCCTGTCGACTTTGAACTTCATCTTGGGGTGTGACAAATCGCCGACCCTATGGTGGTAGAAGTTGCTGTTAACCATAATTCAAGACGAGAAATGTCAATAATGAAAGAAGATGACCTACTTGAACGCGCAAACAAATGTGCCTTTCTTTGCATCATCATCCATTTTCCGTCTGAGTTTTTCCCGTTTCTGTTCTTCTGTCAGTTTTCTCTCCTCGTTTGTCTTGAGATGCGTCTCTTGACGTTTTTGCATCTCCTTTCGAACCTGCGCTTCAACTTTCGTTGGATCCTGAATAGCGTCATTTGTCAGGACTCGCATAAGATTGCTTAGTTTAACTAGCAAGGGGTTGAGATGTTATTAGAAAATATTTCCAGAATAAATAATGAATCATGAGTGGAAATTTCTTCCACTAGGTAGAAAACGATGATTACCCTTGGGTTGATCGGGCGGAAGTAATCCAAGACGTATTTTGTCCTGCTTTTCCTTTTGCAACTCTAATCGTCTCTGCCGTCGCAACTTCTTTTGCTCCTATGGTATAGCAAAAACAACATTAGTAACGAAATTATATAGAAAATCAATATGCAAATAATATAATCACCTTTTTAGTTAGCATCAATGGCTTAGGCGGCGGCGGGCCATGGTCACCCGGAGGCTTTATCGGGACAGGATGTTGGACATACATAGTGACCAGAGAATCTTCGCTCTCTATCTTTACAACACCAGCATCAATGTCGTCATAAGTTCTATGGGATAATAATGGTACGTCCCACCATTCAACTGTAGGGGGTGGTTTCCTCTGTCGAAAACATGATCGACGCAAACTCTCTTTAGCATCTTATACTAGTCATCAAATACAAACGGTATTTATCTCCTCACCTTTATTGCCTTATCTGAATCCAACTCTGCCTCAATGCCCGCTTTCTTTACATTCTGCGCAATTTCTTCTTTCAGTTTTTCAAGTTTAGCCTAAACAATGGTAATAATTATGTAAAGTAAGATGTATGCATCTCCGAAGCTAGGTTTCCAAGAATGAGAACTAAACATACCTGCGCGCGCATTTGATTTCCGAGAGCCTCGAATTTACCTTTCTGTACAAATTTGAAGCGTTTTCGGAGACGACGTTTTGGCGCAATCGTGCCAATGTTAGAGTCGAAATATTCGCTTTGGGTTATATCGTTCAGATCCTCCGCACGAGCTGTTACTTTCGTTTCTTGCTTAAAAGCAGCAGGAGTTGCCCGTTGATTTGCCTGTTGAGGCGAACATACAATACATTACGTTCTGCAATTTTGAAAGATGAAGATGCACATTAAACGGAAATGAGAATAATCTTGTTGACTATAGGCGTATATTTAGATACACACTCACCTTTATAGTAGCAAAATTGGGTTTGGGAATGAGAGCAGCCGCTCGTTTTATGTCGAGCTTTCCACTTTGATCTAATAGTAAAGCAGGATGAGCCTCAACTTTCAAGCCACCTTTAGCCTTGCTTGAGTCATCAGCTGCTCTAGCTGCTGAGCTTGGTGACGACTAATGTTCAAATATACAAGTAATCAACAAAAGTGCTCTATAATATGTTGCGGGAAGAATAACATTAAAGTCTTTGTTTACCAAATACGGATTTGTCTTCATTATAGTAGATTTAATCCTTTCCTTCGCTTCTTGAATTTTGCGCTGAAGGTCGGGATCGATACCCGACGAGGTCACCGGTGCTACAGGAGCCGCGGGAGGGACAAGTGCTGACGGCATCGTCTGGGGTGCTACTGGTTTTTGTTGTGTCTGTTTAGAGAATGTCGCTAGTTTTGCAGCAATCTCGGCCCGTTTCTGTGCGATGATAGCCTGGATCTAGCAAATGCAAAGATACATGACAGCGCCAGTAATGTGACAGCACGTAAACCAATTCAATAATTGCAAAACAAAAAGAAGCGAGTACAATTAGCCATTGCATACTGACGTGGAAAGATTAAAATCAGTATAGAAAAGTCGACCTACTTCTTCTGGACGAGGTGCACCCCCAGGATTTGGAACTGGATCTGACAACGACGGTAGAAAGTTCCGCATGTTCTAAGAACAAAAACGAGTCTTAGGAACAATAGTAACTGGTTCAAAGCATGTTGGAATTTACTTACTTCACCGTTACTGTCAATTGACAAATAGATCGTACATTCAGCTATTATTATTGTAGGCTACTCTTCAAAATAACAAAAAGTGAGAGTCTACCTTTTATGCTTCTTCGCCTCGATCTGTTTGGTCGACGGTTGGTCGTCCTCCTCACCAAGCAGGTTAGCCGTGCGGGATCGTTTACGCTCCATGGCGAGCTAGTACTAACTAACTAGTCAATCCTGATATCACTAATGAAAGTAAGAAGATGGAAAATTTACTCAACAACACAAAATCCGATAACGACTTATGTTGGTAGTATTCGGAAATTTTATTGGTATTAAGTATTGATCATGTGACAATAAATAGTTTCTTCTTTATTTTGCGAAAGAGAGCCTCTTGTAAATCCAACTTCCCCTCTCTACATATCTATCATCTCTAGGGCCCGAAATTAACTCTTCTAGATTATTTTTAACAGTATCGTTTTCTACCCAGTCGAAGAATCGAAGAATAGTTTCCTCGCCATTTTTAACTTTATCGCGCTGCCGTTGTTCAATCTCAGCCTTTGCAAACGAGAAAATAAAAGTTTATTTAGATCCACTTAAGCACGACACCAAATTTTGACAAAATCCAACTAACCTTAAGCTGCGATGCGGTAGCGAAATCACCTTCATTTATGGCGTTGGCGACATATCTCCATAATCTTCGGCTCTCAATAGGATCTTGTTCGTCTTCGGGGGCGATGATCGGTTCGGTCTTAGGCTTTGCCACATTAAAGAAAGGAGTTTTCTTCCGATCAAGGTGGTTTTCAAGAGTCGATTTACCATCCCAAACACCGGTAGCGGTGAGCAGAGGATCTGTCGAATCGTTGGAGCGTATAACACCGGTGAACGAATGTTTTTCGCCTGATATCCAACCTTTGCCACTAAAGTCAATTCTAATATTGTAGTTTTGTGATTGAATGTAAGATGTCCCACTAAAAATTGAACAGTATTAGAAGATCTAGAGTTTTGTATTTCGGGATTGAAACAATCTCTACGAGGAATGCAAACCTTAGTTCTACGTAAGGAGCGCCTTTCCATAGGCCAAGTATTTGAAGAGAGGGGAGTGTGATAAGATATTGCTCCGGATAGTCGCGCAAACGAACGATGACATGACCGATTTGTATAACGTCAATGCGCGCAGCAGTGGCCCTAAACTGACTCTTTTGTCCGGCTAAATAAGCGCCATTTGTGATAAGCCAAAATTCTTATAATAAAAACGCGCGATCGCAATCATTTATATAATGGAATACATACTGTGACCGTTGGCAGAAATTCCAGCCTTCTGATTCTCGAGATATATGGCAGAGACTGGTGGGTGATGACTTACCTGCTCCGAGAAAAGAACTGTTTCTCCACAGTCGTTTGCATCTTTCCATCGGGCTATGAATTGCTCACCTAAAAGGCAAATACAAAGGATCGATTGTCTTCACTTTAATTACAAAGAAATGCGTGCAATGGTCATGCTCAATAAATATTCAATTAAAGTGAAGTTTACCTTACCAAGTATGGGATTAAACGGCTTTTTTTCTATCTTTTCTTTGTCCTTACGCGAAGCAAAGGAACCATATAGTGTGCTCACAAACCACCGAAGAACATTAACAGCTCTGTCAATTTCTATATTTGGCTTGACAATATCGGCAAATAATTCAGGATAGTCTGCCCAATACTGCCTATTAAATGAAGTTAGATAGGTCTACCATATGGGGACAAGATGTCTTCAAAGACTGTGGGAATGAGTCTACCTACCCATACTCTAAAGTGGATACACCAGATAACAAAAAGCTGGGACAAGTTAAGCTATAAATGTCACCTGTAAATGTGGAGAGGGTTTTCAAGAAACCACTCAGTTCAGACTTTTTTGTTTCAACCACTTGACCATCACTATCGTTATCGTTAGTGACGTTATTATTATTGTTCATTTTCAATGAAACTAAAGATCCAAGGATCGATCAACTACGTTATATGTTGCCACGCTCGGAATTTATGATGAACCTAGAGCAAATAAAGTAAGTTTTAATTTTATATGCCATAGTCTCTGATGAACACAAGAAGCAACGACAGTGCCCCTGCCCCTCCACATGACGATTTCTCACTAAACATGTGATTCATACTTGCTATGCCCAATGAATTTCGATAAATGGAACGACAATTAGTGACCTTTAAATGGTTTACCTCGAGTATTATGTCGATTACCTTTTGATGGATTCAAGTAAAAAGTCTATCGGTCGGGAAAGTTTTCAACCCTAATGACAATTAAAAAATAAACCTTCAAATAGATTTGGCTAACTAATAGTATACATTGTGACCTTCATGATGATAACATAGTTTGGTGGAGTTTAGTAGGCTTCGTATTGTTTGTCTCTGTCTTTGTAGAGTCATATTTTTATTAAAACATTTGTGGAATAAATTATTATACTGAATTTATGAATTGGCCAATAATAATAATAAGCAACAACCTCGCAAAAAAGGCGAGGACAGCACATCGGTTGACTGTATATTGAGACAGATATTAGACTATAACAATCCCGTGCCATTTTTAATGCTCCTATATACTATAGCCATTTTAAGCTCTGCTGGAGATAGTTTTTTGACCAGATTACAGAAATTGGCTTGCGGCATAAAGGTTGCAAGTCACAAAAAGACGAGTTTGGAATTGTCGGGATACAAGTTGCTGGACAAAAGCTTCACCTATACGTTCTTATTCGGGATGAAGATGAGATAGATAATTACGTTCGGTTGATATCCCGATACAATTCACAGATAGAGATACTGTATATAATTTTGTAGAGACGTTGTTGCTATTACGGGTATGGAATGTGCTTTCTATATATGGAGCCTAACTTTCTCTTTTTATAGAAAATCCTAATACTAATCGTTAACCTATCTTTATTATTAAATGCGGATAGTGGTTTACATGGAGATAAAGAAGATAGTTCAACAGCATCATCTCCCCCATATGACAATTAGATTTTCGTTTTCTACTACATATTTTTCGATCTAGTAAAGTTGGTCCCTTTTTGTATCATGTGATTTTCTACTTATACGGATAAACTAAAATTGAATCATATTCATAAAGTATACGTTGATGCGGTAGGTCTGTCGTACGACAAAATACGAATAGGTCAGAGCATAAAATGATTAAACGTGCAAGGGAAATTGGTAAAAAGATTCAAGAGTGTATAAAAATTGTGGAATGGGATTTACCGCCCTTGATGGATTCAATGCTCAGAGACTCGCCTTACATTATGCGGAAATGCGCAGTGGTACCACTTCAGATTAGTAACATACCTACTTAGCGTGAAATCTCATTCTATGTTTAGTTCGTCCGCCGACTAGTAAATTGAAAGGCCATTGGGGCGTCGAATTGAGATCCCTGTATTCTTACACTCGTCAATGTGATAAACGAACATTTTGCACCGATCAAGCTTTTCAGCGGGAGAAGGATGAAGTTTATTACGTGACATTTTTTTGCTGTACGGCCGAATAAAAACGTTATTATCTTTGACAGAAAAGCTATTCAATATTTATATTTGGTAAATAACTCTTTTCTACTAATGTATGGCGGATGTAGGCAGGTATGCGGAATTTCAATAAGGTCTATACCTTGTTGCATACATAATTCTCGCTTTTTTGATCACGATTTATTTTATTTTTATTTTTATTTTTATTTTATTTTTTTTTTGATTCTCCCCGTTTTTCCTGTGATACAAATCATTACGATAATAGTGATGCGGCCCGTTAAATTCAAACGCTAATTTTAACTCTTCAAATTAATGTGCGCCATTTTCTGTGGTACCACCGCAGGACCAAAGAAAAACATCGTAGCCATTTATTTTACCGGTTTTGCTAAGACACTCCCTCCACGTCTTTTGGCATATTCCTCTGCCTTTGTTAATTTCCCGGAAACTCGTGTTGTATGAACTAATCGATTAAGCCGGTTATACGTTGAGGAGGATATTGGATTTTATCTGGGTCGACGTGCATGAGCTCCTCTCTAACAAATCCACGCGATGGAGCATATTCTTCGTCCAAATAATATAAAACCGGTTCTTTTTCAGAGACAACGATTTTTTGAATTGTAAATAAAGTCGGAGTCCATATTGGATCAGTTGCACGTTTCTGATTTTCCATGCCACCTTCCCATTCAGGCATTAGCGAGTAAATATCGAACTGCGTTGCCTTTATTTAACTTTGTTTCATTATTTCCAACCGGACGTTTATATTTTGTGGATAGCCTAGATTCAACTCTTTCTAATGTTATGGCTATTGCTGGAGCTAAGCCCCACCGCGATGATCCCGGAGCTCTAATGAGACGTGTTGGATAATTATTTAAATAATCGAGTACTTTGGGTAAGTACCTAACCCATGCTCTTATTAATTTAGGATTCGAAGATAGAGATTCAACTGCATATTGGATTTTATATAAAATTTGCGCAAGTGTCTTATTAAATCGTTCTAACAATTGCTAGTCCTCGATGACTATAGGGGCAAATTACTCGAATTATAGCATTATGATCTTTCATTAATCTAGAAGTTTCACTCATAAATTCTCTGCTTCCGTCGCATTGTAATAGCTTAGGCCGGGTAAGAGGAACATTTTGGTCATTATAGACTTTTCTAAATGCCTTGGCTACTTCTGAACTGTTTTTTGAAGTTAGAGAAATAGCATGTTTAAATCTACTAGCAACGTCTATGATAGTAAGTACCCATTTAAATACTTTTTTATGTACTTTGTCATTGGTAAGGCATAAAAGATCACACTGGAGCACACAGTTTGGACGCGAAATTTTACCATAACTGACTCTTGGAATATCTTTCGGTGACGGAGCATATTTTTGCCATTCATTCTGGTTTATGACCAATCACGCACTTTCTCGAATGGAAATTGAAATCCTTCCCTTCCATAATCTCCGAGGATTAGAGTGATAGCCAGTAGGTTGGTAAAACATCAGCCCGCAACATAAATCTATTTCCTCATCAGAATTTATGTATATAGTGGGAATACTCATTTTTTAACGCAATAAATTAAGATAAATAATATACTACATAAACCACCCCAGGGCTCCGCATATAGAAATTTATAATGCCAAGAACATTTTACTTTTTTTGCAATATACAATGATCGGTCTGTGGGGCAGAAAGCTTTTCTTCTAGACCCGGAATTCGCAAACAAATATAGAATTACGGGAGGAGTTAAATTGCGAGGTTGAAATTAATCGTACCAATGAGAAGAAAATTTACCAGCTTATGCGGGAGTTAGAAAAATGTGAGGGAGGGCTAAACCGTCAGAACTCGAAAATTTTAGATCAAAAAGACGAAATCGATGATCTCAAAAATCAAAGTGAAATAATTGACGCTAGAACTTCAAGTCTTGTGCGGACCATGGTTTTGCACGGGCTAAAAGCGAAAATAAGAGCGATAATAAAGGTTCGTCTTTTATGCAACTAATAAAATAAGTATTAATGTAAGAATAACGCATTTTGCTGTTTTTCAGTTATCATCACTTGATATGTTCCAACCGTCATTATTTACACACATAAATTGCGTACCGCGTGAAGCAAACTATATACAACAAATACAGTTTGACTGACTATAACCGTCTGGATGAAGTGCATGAACAACAATAAAGTATGACATTCCTTATCCCACAATTAACACGGCTGTAAGCTGTCCTGGCAACGATACACAATGAAGTACATATAATTTCACGTTGTAAAATACACGTTATAATCGTCAAATACGCAAAAAGCTTATCTGTAAAATCTAAATTTGTGTATTTCACGTGAATGATCAAATCTTGTCGTTTTAACCCGTCACAATAACAATTTGTTCGTTCTGGAGTTTTATTACCTCACGTTGGAACTAGTCCTACAGTATATTTTTACATATCCACGTATTGGTATATATACCATACAAGTTTCGGAGATTGCCCGGAAGCCATGGGACTGCAAAATTGATGTTGCACGATAGTTTACCCAATTTCCAACGAACGTCTCGTCTTATAAATTCGAAATGTCCGTCTTACACGTATTGTTAAAGCTAAATTTAGCAACATCTGTAATTAGGCAATAAATTCTAAATTATCGCTATACCATTGATGAAGGCCGTTAAGCAGGCAGGCAAAAACACAGAGTCGCTTGCTGATTAACTGATACAAATAATAAATTTCTTCGCTGAAATATTGAGCAAAGGCATTAGAAAATAACAAGCTTGCCGGTAACCACGTAATTGTTAGGATTATTGGGTTTAAATATAATCCTAGCAGTACTGCTAATAATACGCCTATACTAATAGGGGCGAGAACCAAGCTTAACTTGAAAAATTCTCTTTGCTTGTATAGGTCACGTGATCTGATTAAGTTGGCGATTGCCTGAACTCTGAAGACAAGGCTATTTATTACTATGGTGAATACATTGATCAAACATTCGTTTCCACTGACCAGTCTGCTCACAACATTAATCCCAATAGTAGCGAGTGTGGTTACCGCAATGATAATTATAGTGAGACTGAAACCCTATGTATTTAGTAACGCAAATACCGACGTAGCTAATACTATGTTAGCAAAAAATCTGGAGACGTAGTCGTCAAAACATATAGTCACATACCCCTCTTCTCTTTTCTTCATAAATTCCTTCTAAATAGGCAGTTTTGGGGTCGTTGGGCGCGTTGTCATAGAGTTCCCGTTGTTTCGGGGTCAGACTATTAAGAATCTTTTGTAGTTTTTTTGGCATAACTGAAGCCGAACCAGATGCTTTCTTATCCTCAACCACGTTTATTTCGTCCACAGTTTCAGGAATGAGCTATTTGTCTCTGAAACAATAAAAAAGCCATTAATACAGCTGATCAGATCGCAAACTGACTATTTACAAATCCAACAAACCTTGAGCCGAAGTCATTGTGAGTAGTAGATTGAAAACAAAGAAGAGGATAATGAAAAGGCAAACAAGGGAAAAGACTGGCAAGAGAGGAAGAAGTAAGAGCTATCCGACTTTTAATCTTTAGCAATTATCATTGTTATTGTGGCAATTGCCAAGCCACCATCCATTGTGGTTTCACACATTGTCCATTTGCCCACACAATCGTAAGTGTAACTATTAAATAAAACTCCCTACTACTAGTACACGTATATTGGATTTTAGTAGTATAACGATGTGTATAATAATAAATTACGTACGATTCTAAAAGAATTGGTCTTCAATAAAGGAAAACGAGGCAACAATATTGACTAATCAAATAGAAATGGCTAACCCGACACTTTATTTACAGAGTGTCCGCGCGCCACTCTGGGTTTCCTTGGCGTGTTGCTAGAATTGTGCTCTATTAAACAAAGCATCGATACTAGACGGTGTCTGCGTGCCACCCTAGGTTTTCTCGTGGCACAATTGATTGTCAATATATACAGTATATATATTCTTGCTTTTGAGCTTACAAAAAATGGAAGAAAAGTGGTTAGCTAACCTTAGTAAATTAGCAAAAAATGAAGAAACTGCAGAGGTGAGCCAGGAATATGACATTAACTTTCTGGTATTCTACTCTAATAAAATGAATTATTTGCATAGCATGAATATCATACATTGCTAAATAAAGATGTGAGGAAAGAGAAGATGATCTACTCCAGCTACCTGTTAGAATCACAGAAATCCAAGCACCAAATCAACAGAGAGGAAGAGGCAACGATAACCAAAAGGGTGAGTCTAGTTGATATATAATTTTGTAAATCAAATTAAATTGTACAGATAACTGACATATTTTATATGATGAAATCAAGCAAAAAGATTTAACAAATGTATCACTTGAAGATGATGACAAAAGTAATACTACCAACGTTGCATATTCTGGAAAAAGTATGGATGATCTTCTTCCTGGCGACCAAGTACAGTACATTCAAAAAAACCTCTCATGGAATCAAATCATTCTGATTGTTTGCATTCATCATCATCTGTTCCGTCTTCTAATATTAATTGCGAAGGTAATAATGATCTTAGGTTTTTGACATTTTCGAAGGAATATAATGGACTAATTTATATGCACCACATATAAAACCAAGGGACTCGTCTTCTGTATTGGTCAAAAAAGATCTAGTCAAACTTGCTGAGTTTCAGGCAGGTGCCTTGGATGAATTAACCAAGAAATTTGGAAATAGAATCGGGATAATTTCTTTTGGTATATGGATATGTGGTAAGTACACATAATTTGGACTGACTTTTTAGTGCATTTATTAACATTCATAGGTGAGCATATTCGCGTCTACGAGATGGACCTTAATTATGACGGAATATACAGGATGATCTTGATTGCAGATGTATGTGTCCCAATTGAACGGGAAAAAATTGTAGGCTTGCTACCAGTTTTGGAAGCGTTTTATAATGTTAAAGTAAGTGGTTAAAATTGTAGCTGTTTACTACATTTGATGTAAATCGGCACCAAACATTTTAACATCCTTTTTTTGTGATTTTAAGCAATGTATTTCCGAACTTTTAACAGTAATTGCCTCTGACATCCCCCATCACGTTTTTCCTATGGTAGAATGCCTACCCCTTCGCCAAAACCTGTCAGGGTTGCAATTACCGGTCTGCAACCAACTTGATTTTTTGTATATCAATTATCTTATGTACACGTGGTAAAAAAAGATCGTAAATGATTTTAATACAGTTTCGCCGAAATTGAGGTTGAGTGTTTGCACTTTGAAGAAATAAAACGCGCTTCATTTTTGATCAACGTGATATCACTAAGTATTGACGTTTGAAGCCAGTTAAATTATATATTTATTTTTTAACGCTTGACGACGGGCCGTCGCCGAAATTTTTAGTTATACATTTTAAATAAATAATTGGATATATACAAACTACTACTAAAACATGCAATCCGAGGTTGATTCATTAAAACAACGAATTTCTGAGCTTGAAGCCGAAAATGTACGTTCGTGTATTCTTTTAAAAAAACCTCTCATCTTAGAAAAAAAATCGGAAAATTCGACTCGAGTGGCAATGGAAAGGAAGGAATTGGACTGTTGCAGACTAGAAGAAAGTCATATGGTCGGATGAATCTACTGAAAAAACACAGTCCTCAGCTTTCAAATGTTCATAAACTTGAGAAGGCAGCAAAAGAAGAGTGTAATGCGCTTCCGCAAAAAGTATATCGTAATTTGATATTATCTATGCCCAACCGTATTCAAGCTGTGATTGCTGCAAATGGAGGAAATACTAACTAACTATTGACGTTCACTTTAAGTAAATAAAAAAACTTCTTCAATATTATAAATATAAAAGTGTGCAATACTTTTGTCCCCCCCCGTAAGTTATATATACCCTGTCGCTCCTCTCCATAACGCATGTATCGGCTTCACAACAACCTCTCCTTCTCCAAAGCGCACACACAATGCTATCAAAAAGTTAATATACAACAACGAACAACGCCCTTTGCTGCTACTGTTCCATATTACGAAAATACGACAGTTTTCTACAACTCACGAACAAGTCCTCAAATAACGAAATATTAACAGTCAAGTTACGTTGTGACAATCCGTTTTACCGAAAATCCGATATAACAGGCTCAGAAAATGTTTGGTATAACGGTTTTTATTTATTGTCACAGAAATCCAGCTGAAGCTGAAACCATGACCTTTCATTGGTTGATCAGATTTTATTCTCTAATCCCATTGGTTAGTTTCAGCTTCAGCTGGATTTCAGCATCAGCTCTCACATTTTTATTACTTGATATTTATTAAGTTTGTTAATGTACGCAAACCTGCTGGGGTGAAATGCCATTTTTTTTGCTAGAGCTTTCTGTTGAACGTTTGCATTAGAGGCACGTTTGCAAATTTCTTTCTTTTTTAAAGCAGTTAACGAAACCCTTGTCCATAATATTGTATGTTAGTAATATTAACAAGAAGCAAAAATATTTGACAACTTGATCTTTATTAAATTTCTACTACTAATATTGCTATGGATTATAACAGATTCGGTCACTTAGTACAGATCTACTACAAATATAACAAATTCGGCCATTTTAGTACTACAAATTCTAACGGATCTACTGCTAACTATAACGGGCTCCGTTATTCCGTTATATTGAACAATGTCTTATTTCATCGAAAAAAATCCGAACCGCACTACAACAATTTAATAGTAAAATCCGCTATATTTAATTAGTAAAACTCTGGTTCCAAGAAAAAAAAACCGTACTAAGCGAAATCCGTTATATTAACGAACCGTTATATCGATACTAAGTAAGCAACTTTGTTATTGAAACTGATTCGTTCGAACGAAACGATAATAAATGCAATTTCTGAAACCTCTTTAAATCCCTCGTAACGAAAGTGAGTGAAGAAGAATATACATTATCATCCCTCTTTTTGAGGTGTCGAATATGGTAAATCGAAAAACAAGAAAAATAACACGAAAAACGGTTTGCAAAATGCTCTGCTGGGGCCACTCTCAATTTCGCCAACACCTGGTGGCTAAAGCAGAAGAATTAGGGGTCCGTGTTATTATTCAAAACGAGGCCTATACTTCCAAAACTTGCAGCTGGTGTGAAAGCGTTCAAAATATAGGAGGGTCCGAGACGTACAAGTTCGAAATTGTGGAACTGTAATGGATCGAGATGAAAATGGCGCTCGGGGAATCTTTCTCCGGGCATTGCTTGATGGAGCCTTGATCCTCTCCGGAGATCATGCAGGAAATATAAACATTTGTTTTTTAAATTAAAATAATCCTTCATATTTTAACAGAAATATTTGCCTGTAAAAGCAGTATAATTGGCCAGCAGCACAACTAAAAAAGAAACGCTCTTAACACACTCATTATCACATGGGAAGATATAATTAGTTTACAGCTATATTAATATGCTATTATTACGGCCAAAGAATTCCGTGGACCGGGTTGACCGTACAAGAGGTTCCACAGAATGCCAATTTTGGCGGGCCATAATTCATCCAACTTGCTTTTTGTATGCTGATAACGGACCTAAATATATCCGATCGGCTGCCATTGGGCGGACTTTGATTTTCTACATTACTAATCGCACACAACCGAAATGTCCTCAAATAACGCTGGTTTGAATGCAATCCATAACCCAATACTTAACACTTCGATTTTCATCGCCCAGACAAACCTTATTACCTAGATTCATTCCTCGATCAGTTCTTCTGTCACCAGTTAAAATGCCCAATAAGATTGCTCTTCTTGAAGAAGCGGAGAAGCGTGTGCTCCGGGATGTGAAAACACCCTTGAAGAGTCATATGGTTAAAATTCCAAGGAAATTTCTCGAGACCAAGGATATCGATAGCCTAAAGAACAAGAACGGGAAAACATGGGACATCAGTACTATCTCTTTTACAAATTTGGAGAAGGAAAAGCCCATTTGCGTACTTGTACATGGATGTGAGTTTAGAATGTGTGGATTTTAATGTACATTGTAGTATGTATATCTAACAGATTTGCCTCAATCCCATGATATCTTGTGATCAGGGGGTGCCGGTGGGTAATTAAGTTGTATTCTTAGTAGACTTTGCTTCGTTTTGATTACTTACCTCTATTAATAACCGTTCGTCAACAGGTAAAGGAATATACGTTCAGTCATTTGATGATCTAGCTTCTGTCTACCAAGTCCATGCGATAGATTTACTGGGATGGGGCAGAAGCTCAAGACCATGCTATAAATATGGCGATGATCCATCAAAAGCACAGAGATGGTGGGTCGAGAGTTTGGAAGCATGGAGAGTGGCTATGGGAATAGAAAAGTTTACGCTTGTCGGGCATTCTATGGGAGGGTAAGTTGCCTAGTCAGTTGCTAGAAAGGTTGTATATGCTTAGTCTGATGTGACCTAATAATAGAATTTATGAATTCTTACATCTTTATGTAATAGATTTGTTGCTGCATCATATGCGCTAAAATACAAACAGCATCTTGATAAACTCGTTCTTGTATCCCCAATAGGTAAGCTACTATCAGTGAGTTTATTTCCAATCGTCATTCTTCTATTGACAATTCCCCCACTTGCGCGCACAATGAAAGGTCTCCAAGGTTTCCAAACTCCAGACTTTTCAATTTCGTTCACACAATCTATACTTATATCTTCGGTATGGTCACTTACGCCTCAGCGCATAGTCAGCATGCTGCCGCGTAAACGCACTATCAGTTATTTATCCAGACAAAGAGTTGATCTGCTGGAAGCATTTCCGTATACAGATAGAACCATTATGCATTACTTTTATTTTCTCGCAGTACAATCACCTATATCCGGTGAAGCTGCATTCAAACGGTTAGGAACGCCGTTCAAAGGATGGCATTTACCGCTAAAAGATGAGCTACATAAGCTTGGTGATTTGCCAGTAGTGTTGATGTATGGCGAGGATGACTGGATGGATCCGTCGTTTGCCGTGTATGAGCTGAAAGAAAAAATATTACCTAATGCTAAAGGTAAGAAATAATGATGGTCATGAAAAGCAAACTAATTTGTGAATGACTAGCTGACCGTTGATTGTTATCTCATTCCTTAGTTTATATATTACCTGATTCTGGCCATCATCTATATGCAGAGAGATGGATGGAATTTAACGAGATTGTGATTAATGGAGAAAAGGCATTTCCTAGTTGCTGGATTAGAGAATTTAATCCTGCTATAGACCCACTCAAGAAAC
Source organism: Paraglomus brasilianum (assembly GCA_910592345.1). NCBI lineage: Eukaryota > Fungi > Glomeromycota > Glomeromycetes > Paraglomerales > Paraglomeraceae > Paraglomus > Paraglomus brasilianum. The sequence continues at coordinate 29,208 of CAJVPI010000443.1, forward strand.
GCGTTTTCAGCGTTGCATAATATCATACTTATTAATGATTTGTATCTATATAATATTTATGAACTAGACATTTTAGAAGAGAGAACGAAGTAATTTATTAGTAACTAGTCGCCTATATTAAAACCTATCAGCACTAATAAATTAGGAATAACAAGTCCTGTCAGGGAATAGGCTCCCGCGTCAGCCTAAGCTGACTCTTTGTAATATATCGAAGAAGAATATTGCGAGCACCATTAATGTCTCTATGAGGTTTGTTTTACATTGGGGACAGCTAAACACCTTATATCCACCAAGCTTTTTATGAATATGACCGCAGGATCCACAAGTTTTACGGTGTATTCAAATTACGACACCAGGGATGCTCGCATGCCTTATGGATCAAATGCCATTGAAAGCGATAATGTGACCATGTACACATGGCTCGAGCAGTCTTGGAATTAATGCGTCATTGTCCACGTCGGACCATTCCTTGAGTGCGGAATTCGGGTAGTAATATTATGCGATAGTTTTCACAAAGCCATTTAGCTAGTTTATGATGACAATCATCTTGTGAATGCATAACATAACACGACGTATTCTACAATTGAAAGTAGTCTTAGTATATATATTAAATAAATAATTAATTTAATTAATAAAATTTACCTGTAACGCTTTTGCTTATTTCTTTTCCCATGAATACAATCGCGTTTACTTTGAAGCTTGTCGCATGCATGGCTTAATCGATAAATTCGGCCAGTGTCATTTTTACCCCACTCGACAGCTACACCCGGATCCAGAGAAATCACTCCTGATCCCTCCTATTAAATTATTAAATATATAATTAATTAAAGTTTTAATTTAA
>CAJVPI010000444.1:0-30046 GCA_910592345.1 Paraglomus brasilianum
TGTCCTTAAGTAAACTTGTTCTCTATATTATACAAAATATAATTATAAATTCTGGACAATTTGGCTTTTTTTTTTTTCATCACACAATAGACTAAAATATAATTCCAAAAACTTTCGTTACGCACTGTAATTAGGGAGGGGTGGACCCAAATATAGTCAATCAGAGATTGAGACCAGTATGTTTGTGTGTCGTGATAGCTTGTGAATTGGGGATTGCTGTCAGAGGTGGTTGCTACATCTATGAGGTTGTTGAAGTGGGGTAGTAGATGGCTCTTGAGTGCTGCCAATAACCCAAATATTATCTGGAGTTAATATCTCTGGATATTCTTCAACCAGCTATTTAATTTGAGTAAACAAATATGGTTATTGATTTAATGTACAAATCAGAGTTATAAGTTAGAGTATTATAATTGATACTATTGGTATTAGTATGTGAAATAATTTACCTTATAAAAATCAAGTGACTGAGCATTCTGTCCATCTACTACTATTTGTTTGAGTATCACTTTTGTCAATTTATTTGTTGGTTCTAACCAATCAGCTATATTAATATGTGTGCATCCATGGCATAATGATACCATCTCTTGTATGTTTGTCAACAGAGAGTATTCTATCCATTGTATGTAGGATCATAGTCATTCTTTGTTTTTTTTCCATGATTCCATAATAAATGAATCCAATGACTTGTTGCCAGTCGTCCAATCTAGAGGTCTTGGTGTTTTACATTCAAAACAGAATGCATTTATCTTGGCTTCTAACCGTTCTGTACATGCCAGACATATTCCAATCTCATTTACTTCTTTTATTAGATAATACTCTTTTTCACTTGCATCATATGTAAATCCAATGGTCACCCAAACATTATCAATAAAAATATCCGGATGCTCAACACATAACTAATGAAAATACATGTAATATATTATTAATTTATTAATTATCCAACAATTCAATAAAAACGAATATCTTACCTCGTCATAATATGAATCATCTGTCTCATCAGTTATCTCAAGTGGGGACAAAATAATACCACAACTGACTGAAACGTTGTTCTTACATACGGAAACAACCGTGACAGTCGCGATTTGTGTTACACTAGGCGTGTCCGGTTCATTTCATCGAAAACCAATGATAAGTGCGATAAACAATGTGTCACGTGAAATGAGTGTCGGTGATCGGTGAAATGAGTGTCGACGAAATAAATGCCTCCCCTCCCCATATTATCACTATCACCGGAATCAGTTTAAGTAAATTTATACGCGTGACTTGTCGGACTTGTTAACCAGTGAAAAATATTTTACTGCGACTGTCACGATTGTTTCCGTAGTAATATTCCGGAGCACACGCGATATGATGTAATGATATGTTACACTAGGATACCCGCTCAACAATATCAAGTGTCATTTAACACGCGAACACGCGTCTACTCATACATATATACACTACCCGGACAAAAGAATCGGACCCTCTAACTTTATTAATTACTCGAAATTATACATAATAAACGAGGCTGAAATTTTAATGTCATAAATCTATCACAAATAGTTAATATTTGTTGGCCAGCCATTATTTGCTATGCACACTTCGATTCTTCGAGGTATACTTTCAATCAGGTTCATTAAAACAGTATTAGAAAATTTTTGCCATTCTTCTTGCAATGTGTGTCTTGTTCCAGGAGTTCTCCAAACATGATTTGGACCATCATTCTTGAATATAGTGAAGCGACTTTCATCACTCCAAATGACATTTTTCCACTTTCTGATGGACCAATCCTTTCTTTCAAGACACCAGTCTAAACGATTTTTCCTTTGTCGATCATTAAGAAGAGGTTTAACTGTTGGTACACGAGAAAAGTCATGCAAATTTCTTGTAATAGTTTTCGTAGAAGCATTAAGTCCAGTTTTTTCATTGAATGTATTTGTAATTTGTTCAGCTGATTTACGGTTATTATTCTTAACGATTTGTTTTAATGTTCGTTGATGCTCAAAACTCAAAAGTTTTGGACAACCACTTCGTGGCTGAGTTACAAGACTGTTTCTTTTTTGAAATTTTTGAATAATTCTGATAACTGTTGTTTTAGAGAAACCAAGCGTTTTTTTAATACTGGCTTTTGTAGCACCGGCTTTGAAAAGGTCAATAATTTGACCACGTTCAGCTTCAGTTAATTCAGACATTTTAAGTCAACGATTCAAAATTACCAATCAGTTATTTATGTTTACAAAAACAAAACAAAAAAGCTGTAAACAACACGTAAAAAATGTGACGCGTTTTTCAATGCCCAGAGCATAACGTATAAAAATTTCAGCCTTGTTTATTATGTATAATTTCGAGTAATTAATAAAGTTAGAGGGTCTGATACTTTTGTCCGGGTAGTGCATATTTTTGTCGATATCTAAAAGACGGTTAAATCCAGCTAAAACGTTAAAAAACGTACGGATTACTGTCCCGTTTGCATTAAAAAAAATTTATGTTGTCCTTTTTATTATTATTCTAGTATCTCCATCAAGTCTTTGTTATCCCTTTTCGTAACATAAAACGGGAAAAAAGACATATTATTCATAATAGCAAAAAATAATAATTGATATCTCTTGTCAAATAGAAATGGCATCTTTTGCCAATTGATCAGAAAATGCAAATGCAAATTCGTCGTACTTGAATGACGACGCAAATATGAAAATCATTATTGAGATTTTGAATGACGACACAAACGCGATCTTATTGTCACTCAAATTTCTGGTTAAAAGTTTATTCAGAGTCGATATTTTTGAATGATGGCGCAAACATGATCTCGCCGTCCCGTCCTAGAGGCAGCCATACGGCAGCGGAGGTGCCACGTCTATTTGCGTTATAATAATATCAATCTTGAGCATGTTTCGCAAATGTGCCACCTGGCCGATAAAGCCATTAAATTACTACATTCTGGATTTTTTTAGTTGAATTAATACGCTTTTTCCATAGACGGTATGTTTTAGTTGCTGCTCGATTTTTTTTATACAAAGTTACAAAATATACTACTTGAATTTTAAATTCCCTAAATTTAGAATCATAACCCATATTGATATATTTATTCCGTGTTAATACGGAATACAAAATTTTGCCAACCATCTTTATCATTCAGGTATAAATATACGTCTACGTATATTTCGTGTGGACGATACTTTGCGAATCGTAACCAAGCTCGCGGCGTTTTTAAATTTTTAATATAGTTTAAACCATATTCAGTTAACCTGTTTCGGGCATATTTGTTTTTTGCCCATTTATAATATCTTGAATATTTGACATGCCTACTAAGTTTGATATTTCAAACGTGTGGCCAATATTTATTAAAGACTTTTTATTTATTGTTGGCTAGCTTCGGCATTCTTCCCTGGCTGACGGTGCAAACTCGTTCTCATCGTACTTGAATGACAACACAATCGCAAACTCGTTGTCACTCGGTCAATAAAGATTATATTTTTTCCAGCTATCTCTGCCGACTAACCCCGCAAGCCAACGCCGCGAGCCAACTTTGTGAGCCAACTCCTGCAGTGATGACGCAAACATAATCCCACCATACTCCAATAACTGGGATGGTTGTAATCCGGTCAAAAAACTATCTCCAGAAGAGCTTAGAAATGGCACGGGATTGTTATAGTCCATACTAAGTAGGTATATTTTGGGATGGTTATAGTATAATAACTATCCCAAAATATACCACTACGTTGCTACAATACTTAGGTATTGATATAATTTGTGTATCATGTAAAAAAAATTAGTATCTTAATCATTGCCATATTCTTGAAAAACAAAAACTTATACAACTAAACTTTAAAACTTTTTTCTTACCTAATAACAAGTCATTACTGCTCTTGGGTATACAATTCCGTAAGGATGATGCCTTCACATGTACAAGTACAGACGTCCCCCTCTTACTCTACAGTCACCCCTTTACAAGCACCCAAGTTGAGAACCAATTACTATTAAACTTATAGAAAAAAACCTCTATATATAGTCACAACCTCATTATCCAACAAAAGTTGCAAAGCTGCATTGTTCCCGACAGCGCGAACGACTGTATTAGTCTATAATCATGAAAAACATACAAGTAGTTTGCCAAGAATGGGCTTGTAAAAGTTCTAGATATAATAACCATGCCTAAAATTCAAAGAAATTCGAATGCAAAGTTACAATATTGCTTTATTACATAACTCCAGCAACAACCTATTCTTAAAAAAGCTTGTTGCTGTCATATTCGAGGCAACAAATTTAAACAATGTCGCAAACGTATGAATTGGTGATTATGTGAACTAATCCAATTCATATTACGTGTCAAATGTGGGTCATAGTGAAAAATAACTTTAGTTTGTTTCTTGCGGAAATTTTGGGGTACTTTTGATATTAATCGCATGTTGCCAAGCTCCATAACAAGTTTAAATCGGGTTATTTTCTACATTAAAACAGAGTTAATTGTTCAAGTATATCTATACCTATACCTATTACTATATACTTGTTAAGAAACAAATCGAAATTTTGCCGATTTGATAAAAACGCGTTTATATGCCCAATTTTTTGACGCGTAAAAATGATGACGTTTGGACATAAAATAAAATGCTGTTCACGACAAAAAGACTTCTTTGCACATTGCAAACCTTAACCACATAATTACTATGACAAACTATATTGAATGAGGGAGTGCAAATGGTGCTGAAAGACATGCACGCACACGGTTTTCCCTTTCCACAATATAAACCGGAACAACGCAGCATGCTGGTGGAAAGGGCCGCCCAAAGAAGTCTCGACAGCAGTCGGTTAATTTATTCACCAGGATACTACGATTTCAACACGATTTTTGGCCAGAAAAGGGTGTCAAAGTTTCCCATGTGCCGGTCGCAAAGCATTTGAACGACATTGGATACCAAAAAAGTCGCTCTATAGCATGACAATGCTTACCGATAACCATAAACGAAAACGGGTAGATTGATAACTGGAAGGAGACCATTTTCGCCTGGGGAGGGGGGGGGGGGGTGTGATAAGGGTAAAACAAGTTTTCGGCGGATTATGAATGCCGAATTCTATGTATAAATTATTCGGGGGACCTTCCGGAGATCAATCAAATGCTTCGAGGCAAACGGCGGTTTCAACAAAACAATGACCCGAAGCATACCAGTCGTCTTGCTAAGGCCTACCTTCAAAAAACAAGCAATCCGAAAGTTATCGATTGGTCTTTGAATCTTTGGGCGGTTGTTAAGACTAATGTAGAGAAGCGGATGCCTAAGAATTTTGACAAGTTGGAGCGCTCTATAGTGGAGGAATGAGGGATATTCCAGAAACTACTCTATTAATCTTGTAGGATCCATGAAACAACGTGAACTTGTTATCGAAAATAGGGGAGAGCGAATCTCTTATTAAATAGTTATTAATAAAATCTGTTGGTTTTTAGCTCACAGATAAACTATAATCATGCAATTTGGTTCATTCGTTGGGACACAGTGAATAAAATTTCTATTCCGGTTTTTTTCTTAACAAACTGTATACTTACATAAAACGCACGGACCTCCATTACACCTTATTGTTTGCTTCCCATTAGATTAGGAGCTTGTTTAAAAACCCCTTGCTCTTTTGAATATAAAGGGGTGGAAACGTGGATGATTGCATCAAAGAAAAAGAATCGCCTTATATCTTTATCTATCGGGGTTACCGTTTGCTTCTACAGTCGTTGCCATATTCCATTTCCAGCGTTGGGTAAACTCGTGTCTGCATCTATTACTTTAAAGAAGCAATAGTATTCTAATATTAACAATTGTTTCGCAAATGGTTAAAAGCATTGACTAATTGAATAATGAAACAAGATGTAGATACCAGCGAGTTTGGGAAATTGTTATACTTTGATACAGTTTGCGATTTGCGTTGGAAACGCTGTCGACGTTTATCAGTACGTTGACACAACGATTCCGGATAGCCGCGATGATTTTTTGAAGAGAGAACAAATTATTGCTTGATGGATCGGCCACGTGAGCAGTCATGACAAAATTCTTCCTCGCTATTACGAAATAGTCCAACCTTTAGCCAAGCAGTCACAATGTTATAGGTCCCACCCTGAACAATAGAATCGTTTATGCCTTCTCAGAGTGTGTCTAGACCTGGTGCGACGGGGTTCAAAACACGACAGATGCCGATTGGTGTCTTGCGTTTGATGATAGGTCCTGGTTGCAATGCAACGATTAAAGTCCTCGATAAGATCTATTTTCAGGCTTGCTTTTTTTTTTTTTCCTACAATTTGTGATATGTTTAAATAATGGTAGGAATTATTGATGCGCTGATAGGATGGGAAAAGTAGAGCCGGTATACGGTCAAAATTGGCTTGCAACTGATTACGAGTATCATATTAGAATGCACGAATGAGGGAGCGGGTAAATATTTGAAACATTGCATATTGTACTTACTAAAAAGTATTGTGAGATCCATAGTAGAATCTTTTGGCGCTGTGTGTGTAAAATGAATTATAAAATGCGCTATTAAGTAGGGCTTGGTATTCTGTGGAATATATGCAAAGCACATAATGGCTATAAATGTGAGTGTATAATTGACCTAAAATAGTTGTTTTAAAAAAAGCCATTCGGCAAAACGTTAGATTCTTGTGCAACCGATCGATACGATAGTAATAGAAGAATAAACAACGTTTCACAGCATATAGATGCATAGCATCATCCCTCAATCGAATGCTTGAACATGCGCACGTGTCAAAAAGCTTGACGCTATGTGGAGATTCATGAACCTGCATGCTGTTATACCAAAAACCCACGTGTATGCTATCTATAGTCGGTAGATGAGATGAAAAGGAGAAAAAAAATAAAAAAGGATATGAAACCAACCACCTATATGTGAAGTGAGTCAGCAGAGACGTACGAGTGTGTGGGCGTTTATTTCCAATAGGCACCAAAGACATAATTATCAAAAAAAGTGACGAACTATTTCTTTTGATGCGCTCACTGTTTAAGACTGTCCCACACTGCAGACTGTCAACGCACAACATACATCCCGTTTATGTTATTTTAACAATGAGGTTGGCAAAGACGTTTAGCCTTACAGATACGATGCACTCGAACAATAAATTGCTATGCTCTTCGAACAAGTCTGTATTGTTGGCATCAAGTAAATGTTGTTAATACAAGCTCGTTTCTAACAACCTTCTTTTGTGAACATTTTGGGTTTTCGGCTTTTGTTTATGGTGACAGTAAAATATGGAGGTAGCGCTACAAAATGACGTTATTAGCAAGACACTAATTCCCATACAAGGAAACTAGTAATACACTGGGGAAGGGATAATCGGACGGATATATTACACATTAGCGACAATGCTCCATAGCTATTTTTATTAACTGATTGGTACTTGTTCTATCCTGCATATTGCATATTTTATTTGAACTCGGTTATTACGTCATAGACTGAAATGTAGGTAAATTACAATTTACTGTGCGTAAGTTTAGAGAAACTGTATTGTCTTTTTGGCTGCCACACGACTCTTGTGTCGTCGTCAAACCGTCAACATCAATGCATTCAGCACAAACAATGTATGTTATGTTCCACTAAATTAATAATTTCTGATTCGAAAAAGCCTTTTTCCATTTCCATTATTCTATTACTGTTATTGTTAATTGCTATTACTATCATGTCGATTGCTGCTGTTGGTATTGTAATTGATATTGCAGTTGCTACAGTTGCTACAGTTGCTACAGTTGCTACAGTTGCTACAGTTGCTACAGTCGCTACAGTAATTACCGTTAAAGTTGTTATTACAGCCATCACAACCATCATACTCATCTACGATTTACATTAATAGTCCTTATATACCGAACAATTGAACTAATTTATCGAACTAGTATCGGTCCGTCACAAGATCACACGAGCCCAGCCATTCTCAGAAAATGGATATACTTGCCTAGAAATGTTTGTCTGGATGGGAATGTGTACAAATGAATTAAATGTACGGCGCACACCCATTTTTCCATGATTTCAAAAAAAAAAAATTAATAAAAATAATATTTTCTGTGTGACAATTAATTGGCCAGTAATTTACAGTATACATGTGCGACATTAGGTCGTACGATTGCTGTCCCTTTTTTTTCTCACACCTATCAAAGTTTCGTACTTGGTCATGCCCCTTCAATTTCGGAAAGTCAGCCGACGACCTTGCGTATAGGTGGTACCAAGATGGAAGTGTTACTCAAAAGGACTTGCTGTTTTGATGTCAAGAATTCTTTGGAGCGTTCTATATGTAACACCTCAGAGGGGGACCTTGAAAAAAATACAGAGTTTAGATACGATTGATACGTCGATAGGTGCGATACGTGACAACAAACATGTAGATTGAGTTTAATATAGATGATACTGATTGTTTAAAAATGAATAACGTTTTTCATACAATGTGACATCAAGAATAATAACAATAACACAATAACAACAATATTAATGGTAGCAGTCGCAGCAACACAATAACAATAACGCAATGACACCAAACTATAATTTTCCAGTCTTGTTAAAAAATGCTAAATGTTTTATATTTAATGACATCTCGGAACATGAATACACACTTACAAATCTCAAATCACAATAGGGCCGTCAAAAACTTGGTCTTGTGTAAATAGGTGCGATGGAAGAGGTTTCTTTGTTGAAACAAGATTTCTTTGTCTGAACTCATGTAACCATAAGAGTAAATAATGATTGGGGAAGTGCGTACAGTAAGAATAGAATATGAAATTATATTATATTTATCGATTGACGGGATATACAGTGCATTGGGTAACTCGACACAATTTCCATTACGGAACTACTCCACTACACGAAAGGCGATAAACCTATCACATGAATAGTGCTGTTCAAATATAGAAATCGTGTGGTGTGGTGTGATTACGGAGGGCGGAAAGTTGTTGTTACACTTTGGCTTTCGTTGGGGTTTTATTGGTGAACTTTATTGGCGCGAATTTAGATGCTGATCTGGACTCCGGGGGCCGAGACGTTGATTGCCGGATATTATCCCTATCAATGTGTGCGATATTGTGCTTTTATTCTATACTGAAAACTACTAGACAATGACCAGCTGCGGTTTTTTAGGACAACCTTATTACAAAAAACCTGGCTGTGATGAAGCAATTAATTATTGTTCAGGGAAAATAATATGCATCTGTAGAGTGCATATATACACATATTTACAGTGTACACATATATTCGATATATGTATTACCGAGTGGGCATAACTTCCGATTGTGAACGTAATTGTCTGCGGATTGTTCGGATCTCGTCGGCTGAATAAGTAGGTAAATGGTCTGGCCCCATTATTACCAATACTCGATACAGAATAACGCTCAAGTCTATAACGAGTAAATGAAATAATTATTACTATGACTATTAAATAAAGAAGAACGCTTGGAGTATCAATTCAACATTTCTATCATCATCTCTTACTTATCTATCTGATCAACCATTAAAAAACCTTTAATCTTTTCCCTTAATTATGTGAGCATCCGCCCATAGACATGCTTTGTACTCTCATCAAATCTGCAATCTAAACCCTAATCATTGTTAGAAACCAATGAAGGAAAGGGAACGCAAATGGTAAAAAGGTTGGGGACCTCCAAGAGACTGTAGAACTCGACAGTTATCTGTGATAAAGCGAGGCGAGTATTTCCTAGGACTGAAGATAGTGAATAATATATAACATAGTCAACACGTTATGTTACAATTAATGACGTTCTATTTATCCGAAATGCTCAGTAGGCTTTATTCTGTGAAACACACCGACAATTAGGAAAAGGTGTGAGTATGAAAGGATTTGTTTGAATAAGGCCCAACAAGAGTCAACGCCATGTTTGAAATTTGAATGTTACTCCATTTAATCTGATGCAGCAACATCCTTCAACCCCTTAAATGGGTTTTCATTTCTTAACTGAATATGTGACAAAAAAGATATCCTACTAGAGTGTTGGTTGGATATAAAGATGAACGGAATATGACATGATATAAGCGTGTTGACACTAATTTATTGTCTCACTTTCAAATGGAAAGGCATTTTGCTGGAATAACTAACATCACTTAAAGAATTCTATACGAGATTTCCCACCACTTGAATTAATGTTACTAGTTCTTAATAATTAATATATTAATTGCAACAACAATTAAGCATTGTAAATCTCTCGTGAACAGACGATAATTACACAGACAAATAGATACGCTGGTTGGGCCAATTTCTGCAATCACGGAATCAATGGGTAGGAAAATTTTAGCTGAATTGAATTATTAAGCATTTTATATTATTGCAAATATTTACTATAGGACTCATATTTAGTATCATTGTTTCTGATAAGTTGCTGTATTCTCCTAATGTAGGGATTGTACGGTGGTCAATGCGGAAAAGTTTAGGAATCGCTATGAGTTATTAATAGTACCAAGGGGTTATTCTAACGGTATTAGGGCTATCGATTGGCATTCCCATTTCTCAGTATGTATGATGAAGACTTGTCTGGCTGCACCTTTTTTCAGCTGAAATTAGCCGTCGAGTAGACCAAACATATAAACTTTGAATGCCGTTGAGATATTTTTGGTCTCAACAGTTATATTACCTGTCGTCATTCATTGGTCAACCGTATCCGTCACACTTCGCATACTCCGTTCTTTTCCTAAACATTTTAGCTTGAATAACTGCAATATAAATTTATTCAGTCTTATGCATGCATTTTGCCGTGTGTAACGCCGCTAGCAGATGTAAGGCATTAATTAAATAAATGGATGATAAATAAATATAAAATAATAAAACGAAAAATAAAAGAAAGCGGAATAACAATGCTGGATGTCAGTCAGCGGTTAGTACTGTAGTATGCAGCATGTTATTCGCTCCATAATTTCAGAGTTGAAACCACGTTTTACGCTGTTTATGTCACTGTCGACATTGGTACGACTGTGTCATACGTATACGTTAGTTGGACATATTGTACAACCAAATCGAAAAAAGATAAAAATAAGCCTGGCCTCTCAGGGCTGTCAATTTCACATCTTAAATGTGTTGTTGGCATTTGACCAACTTTTTCATAGCTAGTCAAGTCAACGTCACGTGAATATCCAACAAAGCCCCATGCCATTTCATTATACATAGAGAAACAGTATCCAATTTAATAAAAACGTAAAAAAAAAATCATACATACATACATACCATATATCATTATAACATCCCTATTAAATATATAAAAAAATTGGCTCTGCCTATTTTAAACAGCCTGAATAGCCAGATAGAGAAAACGTCAAACTTAGAATATTACAAAACATTTCCCTCGCATATTATTCCAACTTTTTGGTCATACAATGAGTCTTTTTATTCTGGACGATATGATTGTCGACGAGTCTAATGACAGCATGGAGAACAAGCGCGTAAAAATCACTACGGCCTGCGATATTTGCAGAAGAAGAAAGGTTAAATGTGATGGCGCTTCTCCATGTACCAATTGTCAACGAGGAGGTAAGAAACAATGCAAATCAATCTGATAACGGCTCGACAAAAGGCAATACTTGTCGACGTAAAATGAGTTCCTCCTGTCTTGCATTAACTTGGCTGATCAAGCACATAGACAATTGATAACGTTTATATATATATCAAACCATCTTGATAAAAACAGGCTACCAATGTGTCTTCTCCGACGCATCGACTAAACGCCCACGAGGACCACCAAAAGGTTTCGTTGCACTCATAGAAGATAGACTGCATACTATAGAGTCACTCCTGGTCAACCTTGTAAATAAAGACACGAGCAACACCAAAGAGATCAAACGTGAACGTGATCCACCACCAGACGAAAAATCCGACCACCAACGCTTCTCCACATTCAAAATACGTCATTACTCTCCTCCATCCATCTCTTCCGATCCGCAACCAGTATTTCTTCCCAAAACCTCTCCGGCTGATCCAAACCTACCCGCTCATACGAAATCCTTCGGACCAACATTTGGCGATGACCTCCCCGAAGAAGACGAAGAAGCGTTGCAAAAGTCGATCAAGTCCTTGAATATATTAAATTCGACTGCGTTTCTCCTCGGGCATCCTACATATAAATCTCGCGAACCGGCGTTGCCAAACAGTTTTCCTTCTGTGCCTCAGCCACCACAGGAGGTGGTTAAGCAATTGTTGGAGAAATATTTTACGCATTTTCATATGCACACGCCCATAATCAATAGAGCTCAATTGTACAGCCAGTTGTTAAGCACAGATAACCCCGTGTCGCCTTTGCTACTTAACGCTTTGTGTGCAGTTGGAGCCATGTTTCCTCCAATCTTGCAGGATTTGTATACTCCCACGGTTTTTTATGAGCGAGCAAGAAGTAAGTCAAAGTCGAGAAATTTATTATGATCGGGGGTGGGTGTAAATATAGGAAATATAGCAATACATATGTCAATGGCTTGGAAAAAAAAAAGTTTAAATTCATTATGATTAATCAACACGTCATAATTTTTTCTTCCTAGGTTTATTGGACAGCTTTATAGATACACCGCGCCTGTCAACAGTCCAAGCTTTGATACTGCTTTGCATGGTGGACCAATGCAAAACGGTATCCTACCGCCAACAAACTTACATTTCCATGGCAATACGCATGGCCCAGTCCCTCGGTCTCCACAAGCGTAATAGTCCAGCATACCGAGGCAAATACTGCCAAACGAAAAAACTTATCTGGTGGGCTTGTTACGCACTCGATCGCCTATCCAGTATGGCCACCGGTGACCCACTACTAATCTCTGACGAACTCTGCGACATTGATCTGCCTTCACCAGACGAGATAGAAAATCAAGAAGGAAATGTCCAAAAAATGACTCACACTAATGCTAGCATTCAGTTAGTAACGATATTTCTGCATATGGTGAAACTGACGCAATTGATGGGTCAGATAATCGAGTATTTACAGACGATGGCGTCTATGGGACTGGCTGCTTCTTGGGCACATCATAGCACGGTCGCGTGCTTGGAGGCGGCATTAATGAATTGGACTAAAGAGTTACCGCATCAGTTACAGCTCCCTACTACTCCGCATACTACGCCTTTTTCTGGACATAGTGCTGCGTTGTTTATGCATTATAATGCACTACAAGTGATGTTGTTTTACCCCTACATTTTATCGGCCGGCTCGCAAGGACCTAATGTGCGATTTAACAAGACTTATACTAAGGCTTTGAGTATCTGTATTACTGCTGCACAGAACATTACAAATATCGGAGGTACGTTTAGTGTTTCGCACGCACGCACGCGCGCGTGCACACATTGGCCCTTGATTTTCTCCATTTTAACCATACAATATGTTCTTTTCAGCAGGAACCCTAAACAACGTCTACGTTAGCACCGCCTTTCCATCGATATTTCATTGTCTAGCGCAAGCGACAAAAGTCCACATCCTCAACCTATCCGCTTCTAAACGAGGCCTGCTTCTTCCTGCATACAAAAACATATGTAGAACGATCTTCATATATAGGTTCTACGCAGAACACGGTGTCATGACCGATCTCGCAAATCAAATGATAAAGGCTCTCGAACACGTCCTTCATGCCAATCGCGAACGTGCCACTCTCAGCGATGACAATTTTAACTCTTCCGTGATAGGACCACATGCCAAAGCCTCACCTACGACGACAAAACTTCACTTGACTCACCCGTTGGCTGTAGAGGACAAGAACCAATCGGAAAATCCAGGAACGATACCAACACCTATATGTTGTCCATATTCGCCTCCAGTATCAACGCAATCAAGTAGTCCCACCGGCGGCGATCTAGCAACGCGGACGCAAAATATTTATATACAGTCGCAAGACTCTCCGATCCAATCAGTCATGAACGTTAACAACCAAGATAAAGCTCTCATGCCGATAGACGTCTCTAGTCAATACTCGTCGGAATTTTTCTCATCTGGCGTGATAGCCGTACCAACCACGTCAGACATTTCCTCGACCGACTCACAATTTTGGAATGTTGGAATAAATTTCAATTCTCCTCAGAACCTCATGAACTTTGACGAGACTTACGATACCGCATCGGCGGCGACAAACAACCTGAATTATTCCCCTTATAACGCGTCTACACTTTCTGCCCAACATCAAAATGCATCCACACCAGTTTCAATGGCATCTCCTGTGTCATCTTCAGACTTTAAAGACCGAATTATGTCGACTCATTCGCCGTTAAGTTCGCTTGAAAACGATACAGATTGCGAGAATTCTTTAACGAATGATGTTGCAAATGTCGGGACACGCCATCAGCAAAGGTACGTCTTGTTTGATGGACTTGCTGGAGTTGTTAGTGATAGCGAAGACTCGTGGGTGGGTGTTAGTGGTGCATTAATGCACAACAACTTGTCGGTGGCTTCTTGATTACTGAGGGAGTGTTGATTGGCATAGAAAATCTTGTGTGCGAGAAGTTTTGATGGTTGCTTGCAATTATGATCTTTAGAAAATAACTGGAAGAAAACAGAGCCCCTGCTTGTCGCGTGATTGATTTTCACCATTGTTTTCCTGCCCATCTTTCATGCTCATCCATCGAAACAAAAAAATCCACACAACGTCGACTATGTCATTGATGCCCCCTCCCCTCCTCTTGTCTTGGTTAGTCTGGTAAATTCGCCGCAAGTTGTATGAACTGTCGTCATATTGTCCGACGAGAGAAGGAATTGCTATAGTCGGTCGATGCAGTCACCCGCAATGATACGAATGACCGGATCTTTAGTTTGCCACCGTGAAGCTTTCTTTTTGACATACGCTTCGGGTTATACAAAATTCATTTTGGGGTTAAAGGGACTTTTGAACAGTGTGGATAATTACATGTATTATATTAATATTAATATGTACGGACTATTCGGAGAGAATTCGGCTAGACAAGAGTTGTGTTTGGGCAAGAGAATAACACATTTTAAGCGGGCGTATTTTATTGACCCTGGTGGTCGGATGTATTTTCTATTTGTTTATTATTTTCTCCCCCTTCCCTTTTTTCAAACACAATGTACTGATATCTTCGCACGCATTCATTTTTACTTGTACCATTTTCACGAAAATACTCGTATCTGTGATTTTTATATTTTTTGTATATTTATTTATTTTTCTTTTCTATTACTTATTTTATTATTTCTTATAAAACATATAGTTTTCTGCATATGCATTTTAACAATTAGGTATTATTTACATGACTCTACATTTTAAATAA
Source organism: Paraglomus brasilianum (assembly GCA_910592345.1). Classification (NCBI taxonomy): domain Eukaryota; kingdom Fungi; phylum Glomeromycota; class Glomeromycetes; order Paraglomerales; family Paraglomeraceae; genus Paraglomus; species Paraglomus brasilianum. Next base: position 15,197 of record CAJVPI010000444.1, read on the forward strand.
AAAGGTAACTTCTTACCCGAATTATCGAATTGGCATGGGAACGTTAGAAAATTCGACCGAATAAACATGCTTTTAGCTTGATCTTTTGATCTATGCGACCATCCTGTTGTCTTAACGTGTGAATATATAATTCTAACTTTCTTGGTCAAGGAAAATGATTCACAATTTGTTTGGCTCGCTTGAATCTTTCGATCAAATTTAATAAATCAAATAATTTATTGTATACATCTCGCGACTTTTCTTCATACTATTTCGATTTACACAAGTCTTTTAGATAGCATCCCTTTGGCAGATGAGCATACCTGCATGTCTGCGTATACAAAATACAGCTGGAAAACCTCACACCCTACCTAATGCCATATTCCTACCTCATCGTATAATTGCTTACAGCTTTCTTTTACCAAATACTATTGTTATTCAGTGACAACAACAATCCTGTCCTCAGTAACAGGCGACACGGTAACCCATTCTTGTTTAAACTCTCCAAGGCCATCCTCTCCACCAGACTCCTTGTCAAGATCATCCTTGGCCTCAGGAACAATATCTACAATCTCACCACACGATAACAACAACGCATCAGCGATACTCTTTTTTGACAAATGCCCTTTGGAATCTCTCTGACGTTTCACCTTTTTCAAGCCTTTCCATTTCTCAACAGCTTTGGCAACAGTCTCACGTGTTCTTTCTTCAAAAGATTTGTTAAATCTCATTGCGTTTACATAATACAGCCCAATAAAGTATCGATGAACAAGAGTAGAGAGAATAACGCCTGCTTCATCGTCAACGATATATTGGGTGGTTGGTCGATTCAACGCACTGTATCCGTCGTAGCCTTGAGCCAAGTAATATCGCGTACAGACGGTGTATGTTTGGTTAAGGTCCAGGGGAGCGATGATGCTTAAACTGCCCTGAGACGTGGGCGTATCATCGTCATCGAAAGTTGGTGGAAGACGTTCAGTCAGGTATATGTTACGAACGCGTTTCTCGGGAGGTAAATTTGGATCGTATTCTATTTTCAATCCACTTACAACCGGAAATCGTCCTTCTTGTTTTGGAATCTTAGACAATGAACTTTCAATAGCATCCCATATCTGTTGACCTGTGATCCTTATCACGACCACCGTATCTTCAAACGGAAGTATCTCTCGTATGTCGGCCAGAGTGATTACTCCCGGACCATATACCGTATCCGATCGTATCGATCCGCCGCACAGAATAGCGCAGTCAACGTTATAACTCAAACATGATTGGTAAGCATACAGCATTAAATCGGCGACAAAGTTACCAAAAGCTGATTCAGACGATCGAACAGTTGTAGATTTACAATCCCAGGGCGTTGTAGTATATGCAACTGGTTTAGCGAGTACAGAAGATACTTCTTGTGTCGCATGTTCTACTGTTGCCTCCATTTCAGCGTCGGGTGGGACATCGCGGGTTACTTCCTTTCGAGTCACTAGTTGAAGGAGTAAATTTGTAAATGTATAATGAGCCATACGCGTCAAGGTTATTTGATTAAAATAGATTGCAGTGGGACAGCTAATTACGATATTTGTATAAAATGAATATTTGTGACTCACCTTCAATTTTCTTGATAACCTTTCTATCTCCACTTTCGCTATCACCTATTTCGCACTCTACTATACTTAATTCGCGGAAATCGGTTCCACTCTTAACTAACTTTACTCCGTCATCTTCCTGATCACCATCAATACTTTCTCTCGTCCATCCGCCCTTGATTTCGCATTCTTTTCCGACGTAATAGAAATGATCGTGTCTATAGAGAAGAACCAAACGTTGGGATGTAACATGTTAGATTTAAAAGATATAAATTTGCTTATTATTGTCATATCGCTTACCCGCCAAGTATGAGGTCGATTTCGTCCCGACATCCACGTGCAAGAACAATATCATTTGGAAGTCGCGAATGCGTGATTGCTATTACCAAGTCGACAGCATATGGACCATTGGGATCACGTAATTTAGCCGAAAGATCTTTACCTGCCTGTATAAAATCGATGTGCTTTGACGGTGGTAGACTGTCAAACACATCGAGAATTACATATGTTGACATTTGGTTATGACTATTGTTACATGATAAATGCACAATCGAGAGATGTCAGATAGAGGCTATCTACCCAGGAATCGTCTCCAGCCATTCTCTGCAAAAAAAAAAAGGCATTATAAAGTTAGATTAAACTCTTAAATTCACGCTCAGGTTGATGAACGTCTCTCTTCTAAAAGTCAGTTCACTCTGCATTCCTGTTCACTCTTCAAACATACTTCTCGACAAGCCCAATGACTCCAATCTTCAACCCGCTCTTGTTAAGCACTACAAAAGTTTTTCCCTTACCAAGAGGCTCGTTGGTATCGGGATCGACAACGTTTGAAAGCAACCAAGGAAACTTGGTCTTGGCAATGTGGGATCTGAGTGCTGCAACGCCAAAATCAAAGTCATGATTGCCTATGCAAGCGACATCGATGCCAAGACCGTTCAAAGGGGCAACCTACGAGATTTAGGAAGAAGATGTTGAATATGATTACTAACATTAACAAAAAGAAATTATACTCTTGCATTGGCAAGTACATTATGTGTCTTTCCTTAGTCATTCCATTTTCGAATCCCATCAATTTCTACAATAACTCTCTTTTCGCGCTTCTCTCTTTGTTGTTCCAACCTACCATATGCTGCCCTTTCGTTATGCTACTCTCGACACTTGGATTGAAAGCATCACCGCCAAATGTGACCAAAGTCGTGTCCGCCTCATAAGTATTCCTAAATTCTTTCACTAGCGTGGCAAAACGAGCAGCTCCGCCGACTGGTTCGCGGCTTTGTTCTTTGAGGTGATAGACGTCATTGAAGTGAAGTATATTGAGTTTAGTAGACATTTCGAGATACGGGAAGAGGCTTAGTATGTCAAGAATGGGGGGTCGGGGGTTTTTGTTCGTATGTTGTGCATCAACAGACGCGGGTATATCCCCAACTGCAGGGGACCTACCAGAAATGACAATACCATGGATTGTAGATTAAATAGACACGAGTTTATAAAGTCTTTGTTTTGTGCACTCCTGTGTATTATTAAGCCTTTGTTGTACCCTTTTGGCGTTCGTCAACTAACGCAATAGATTTAATCACATGCGAATTCTTCACTGTTTAGCAGTTATAACAATAATGGCAGGATAATTTTCACTTAATATTTTAACGTCATTAGATTGCGTTTGTGCCCACCAATCCACATAATATGTCATTCTGTTGACATATAGTGTAAAGTATGAATCATGCCCATTAATTGTCAGCCATTTACTGGAGTCGACCAAATCTATAATTTACTATTACAGGCAGTTGGACAAAGTTTGTATGAATTTGTTTAATAGTCTGCCGGCGATTGGTTCGAACAACTATTTCAAGATGTCGCTTATTTCTGTCTGTCAGTATTGGTGGTCTCCCAGTGCGCGGAGCAGGAGTCACTGTACCAGTTTTACAATACCTTTCTATAGTATCATGTATTTTTGACTTTGCATGGCTAGTTATTTCCTCAATCTCTCGTTCTGAGTGACCAAATGGATACCCTCCCATAATAAGACCACGTTCAAACTCAGTAGGCTCTTGTCGTTCAGTCATTTTCACTAAAAAATCCAAGTGTATAGGCTGAATAATGTTTGCGGCTTGTATGTAGATTGCATTATGGTTATCAGATACATGGAATTGTGATTTTGGAGCATTGTCAATAATGATCCGAAGTCGTTAAAGGTGCAGATAAATACAAATAAACTTGGTCTCTAGTTTCTCAACAACAAAGCAAGCCATCTGGTTAAAATTTTTTGCATTTTCAAATGAATGTAAATGTGTGTATATTTATTATGTGGAACCGGTGTTTAAACAATTTTAAACTTTTAGGTCGTTTAGCTTGATTTTAACTTTTTCGGTAACACAAAACGTTAGGCATATATAAATGTTATCATATTACTAGCTGACACGCTACAAATATGTTTTACACCGGATGCGCTAACTTCAGTATTAGTTTCACGGTAATTGCATTGCTCGTTATGTCAATATTTGCATTTAATTACTATCGAATAGTACCCTAGATTCAAAATTCGATTTCTCAACGAAGAAGCAAGATATTTGGGTAATATTTTATAAATACAATAGCGCTCCTTTTGTACTTTTAAATGAGTGTAACTGTATGTAAACTAATATGTGGATTAATTTTTACCAATTTTTTAAATATTCGCATCGCGTAACCTAATTTTACCTTTTTCGTAGGATAAAAGTCGGCTCCAAGGTAAATTCACAATTTTACTACCTAACATATTGCAATTTTTTGTGTATATATTATCTAGAAGGTGCGCTAAATTCAGTATTAATTTTGCGGTGACTGCATTGCTCATTATACCAATATTCTCATTTAATTACAAAGATAGGGGGTGGTCGGTGACTTTTGCCACGGGAGTGATTATAATCTAATAAATGAGTTTAACGTAATTTTCGATAAAGCAGTCTATTAGGCGTGAACGATTGGTGAGTCTGCCAATTCAGCCTAACCTTTTCATTATAATAGTATTCTGACTAGATAAAAAAGACATGTTCAAGTATTGATAATGTGGGCTAACAACTGTAGAGAGTTTGACAGATAGAATAAATTGATTAAACAACCAAGCGTGAGATATGTTCGACATGTTCTATTGTTATGAGTTAACTAATATGCTATATTTTTACACCCACTCAACTCTCTTTATATATCCGAATCGTCAAGAGGATGACACTTTTTGCAAAAGTTATCGCATGTTTTGTCTTTTTCTACGCAAAGTAACCTTCGTACAGTGTCTTATTATTGGCTATCATTTCAGTATGTTCTACTAATGCAGTTATGTTCTCATAATCTGTTACTTTAATCACACTCCCCGACGGAACATAATCATCGATATCAGATGCTCCCAAGTATATAAGAATAGCGTCCACCAACAGTGCATAGTACACTTCTCCGTCACATATCCTTTACAATTAGAGTTTTCAAAGACTTATATAGAGAGTATATATGTCTTTCTTAATTTCATACATATGTTCCAGTCCGTATTTCTTCAGCATCTCATCTGGAGTATCTTGATTATGCAGACAGTTACCGTACGCATGTACTTCTGTATGTTCCATTAATTCCCGGATATAATCTTTCCTCGATGCATCGCAATTATGAAATATCCACGCAAATAATACGTCGTTGCGTTTATTTTCGAATATCACATGTATCATAAAAGGCGTCAATGTTCTTAATTCCATGCGTCGGCTTATATACAGGTTTGCAACAAAAAAAAACACTGGACAAATTACCTTGCTCATTTCTGCACAGCCAGTATTTCAAGTAGTTTTTATTTATGCATTATTATTGGGAAATTCGATCGCCATTACTTCTAGCACTAGCTCACACGGTCTCTTTATTGATTCTACCAAACTAATTAGAGTGAGTTTCTGGAATAGAACTCCATTTTTTCGTCATAAAATGTTCCAATAAATCTAGATTTTTGGGTATGCATTTTCTCACATGTCTTTTAACAATGGCCCAAAGATTTAACAAGGCTTAAAGTCTGAACTATTAGCAAATTAGTATATAATTTCAGGAGCATATTTTTCAAGAAATGCTTGGCAGCCTGACTAGTACATATGTATGCTTTGAAGTCATTATGAAAAGGTTAACAGGCAACGCTAAAGTGTAAACAAAATGAAAGATAACAGTTTCAACACACAATTAATTGTATTCTACACGGTATAAATTGATTTATTTACACACATACAAATGACAAGGGAATTTTTTTTGGCAAACCCCTGTATCTATCGGGCGCCTCCATCGTTAAATCAAACATACTCCAGAAAGTGTCTAGTCCGAAATACGAGTAATATCCCAATCCTTCTTCTGGAAAAAGCAGCCACCATGCCTGGTTTGAACGTCTGGGTGGCATTTGAGTAATATCGAAGAATGGCGCTTCTTTTTCTTTAAAGTAGAAGGGATAATCATGAACATAATGTCTGCTTCTCGCCAGAGGGTATAATTGGCATGAAGATGATACGATTGACCGTTTTTTCAGGAGCTTCTGTAACTCTGTTGATGTTGATACCAAGCAAGCAAGCAAGGAGCGTATCCAGTTGGCCATTCATCGACTTTGGAGGTGTGCTCGTGCCCAGCCCCGCCAGCCAGGCACAGCCACGGCCACAGCGTTACAAATTTGTTATACAATCTTTTAAAGAATGGAATCAACTCTGGCGGATATTGACACAGGTCTCCGATATTTTTTGCCAGTCCATACCTACAGTCGCAAAAGTCACATACCGCCAATAAAATATAGAAAGTTCTCTTCCGGGATGGACGTACGCTTTGAATGATTTGCGTTTAGTATGGTTATTTTTTGTTAGATTAGAACATGTTGCAGGGAGAATGAGGTTCTTTATGAGCGACTTGTATGGTGTGGTTATCGCCGATTGGTGTAATAACATAGAATTGCCACGATTACTACCAACAATAAAGCCACTTTACAAACGGCCGAGCTACAATTTCGCAGCAAAAGCTTGTATTTATACTGCGAGTTTCCCATGTACAATTCTAGTTGTGAGTGTGATAATGAACATGCCTGTTTATCGCACAAGGTGAAATGTGTAGCCTTTCCAATAAGCACATGATTAAATAGCAAAAAAAATTCTGACATTATTTAGTGTCGCTCCTCTCAATTGTTATATAAGTGACCCGAGCTATAACTTTGTTGTAAAAACTCGAGTTTCGCCATAAATTATTAGTTATCGTTATCATTATCATTAAATTTCTGAAATCGGATTAAACCGAAATTTTCTCTATTTTAATATGAAAATTTAAAATTTTTGGGGGGCAATTTTTCTAGACTTTTTCTGGGATTTGGGATGGGATTTAGGGTGACTTTTGTTAATAGAAGAGTATATGTGGGTTTCAGAGGCATTAAAAGAGGATCCAAAACCAATTTCGTTTTAATCCGATTTCGTTTTAATTATTATTACGTACGTACAAGAATCTAAGATTCGAAGAATAGATTCAAATTGGTAGATCCTATAATTATAATGAAATAATGAATAGTGTCACAACCCAACACTCGTGAGCAACCCTAGAAAAGGAAATATAATGTTGTACCTCAGTTCGGGACCTGTCTCAGTTCTGGATCGAGTTCTGGACTGAAATGACTGTGAGATGGTCCCGAACTGAGGTACAACTGCTAAGGAATATTAGGTTAGGTTCACTTTTTATGCAATGATTGCAAATAGACAGGTGCGACTGTAGATAATAATAAGTGTATCTTTCCAATAAGCAAACCAACATCAGTATTCATTAGAATCGCACCAAAGCCGCGAATACTGAATAAGAATATATACCAGGTGATAAAGTGTCTGCCATGTTTTTTTATTATTCTTCTTATTAGTTTACAATTACAAATATTAATATCAATTTACCCATTCAACTCTCTCTAAAAATGTACATATATCCGAATCGTCAAGAGGACGACACTTTTTGCAAAAGTTATCATGTGTTTTGTCTTTTTTCCACGCAAAGTAACTTTCGTATAGTGTCTTATTATTGGCTATCATTTCAGTATGTTCTACTAATGCACTTATACTCTCATAATCCGTTACTTTAATCACACTCCCTGGCGGAACGTAATCATCGATATCAGACGCTCCCATGTATATAGGAATAGCGTCCGCCAACAGTGCATTGTACACTTTCTCCGTCACATATCCTTCACAATTAGAGTTTTCAAAGGCAAGAACAAACTTATATGAAGAGCATATGTCTTTCTTAATATCAAACATATACCCTTGCCAATAACCTGGAGCTTGTTGTCCCTTTTTCAGTCCGTATTTTTTCAGTATTTCATCGGAAGCATCTTGATTGTGCAGACAGTCACCATATGAATGTACTTTTGTATGGTTCATTAGTTCCCGGATATAATTCTCGCGCTTATTTTTTGCATAGCAGTTCCCAGCCATCCACACGAATAATACATCATTGCGTTTATTTTCGAATTTCACATGAGTATCATAAAATATGTCGATATTGTTAACTGGATGTGTCGGCTTAAATATGTCAAAGATATTGCCGGGCGAACCCATCGTCAGATCAAACATATTTCTCAAAGTGTCTAGTCCAACAAACGAATAATATCCCAATCCTTCATCAGGGAAATACATCCACCATGTCTGCTTTGAACGTCTGGGTGGCATTTGAGTAGTATGGAAGAATGGTGCTTCTTCTTGATGGAAGAGAAATGGATAATCCATGTAAATAACGTCTGCCTCTCGCCAGAGGGTATAATTGGCATGAATATGGTACGATTGACCATTTTTGCAGATGGCTCTTTGGTCCCCTTGTTGATAATACCAAAGTAAACACGGAGCATATCCAACTGGCCATTCGTAGACTTTGGGACTGTAACTCGCTGCGAATTTGCTATACAATATTTTAAAAAATGGAACTAATTCTGGCGGATAGGGGCACAATTCCTGTGATATTGTATGCCAATCGATAGCCTGTGCAATCGCAAAAGTCAAATACCGCCAATGAAGTATAGAAAGTTCTCTTCCGGGCGGACCGTACGCTTTGAACGATTTGCGCTTGACGCGGTAGGGTAAATTAGAACATGTTGCAGGAGAATATTCGGAGGAAAAGGGAGAAAAATGTTTGATTGCTTCTTCATACGGGTCTTTAGGGGGATTTTCTACGGTTTCTACGGTTTCTACAGTTTCTGTGGTTTCTACGGTTTCTACGACTGTTTTGTTTATAACAGTGCGCGTCGCTAATTGGTGTAATAACAGCAGAATTACCAGGGCTATTACTAAAAATAAAAGTCTTTTTAGAAACGGCCGGACTAGAATGTTGCTGCTTGTGTTTGCTACGAGTTTCGCCATGTACAATTATTGATAATTGTTATATCAACCTGCTTTTAAAAACCATAAAACCCTGTTTCAGATCAGCAATTAAATTAATCATAATTATTCTTTTAACGCATAAGCTAACCGGCGATCATTATCTCGATCATTAGTCATTACCGGATATCCCATTATAGTGATCATTAGTAATTAGCCGGATTATCCCGCGATAATAATCATTAGTAATTGACTAGACCACCCCACAACAATGATCATTAGTAATTAGCCATCCCGGGTTTCATATCGATATCTTGACATTTGTGTACAGTCGATGCAAAGCAGTTTTTGTAGGGGAAATTGTTTACGTGATGCTTTCATACCATTAATGGTAAAATATGACGTTTGAGGTGAGACCACTGCATCAGACATCCAATACCAAGAAATGTAATAGTAGCACTAACATGTTCCGCTTGAAGATCAACACTGATTACATTGCCGTTGCATATTCCTTGCATTATCATATCATTAGTGAGAAACATTACGCGTGCGCCAGGTTGCAATCGAACTTCAGCTGGAAGATTTGTACATACGTTGAGAATGTGCAATATCCCATTTTTCACCGTTAACTGTATCAACAGCTTTACTTAACAGAATATTATCTTCATTGGTAACTTCCAACAAATTGCAAAGTGAGACATTAATTTGTTCGGCCGATTGCTTATATCCGACAATGGATGTAGTATTGAATAAATTCATAGATGAAGTTACGGTGGAATACTGTAAATGTTTTGCTTCAAGCATTTACCATGAAGCATCCGAAATTTTACCAGTGCGTACTTCTTCTAGTAACATAAGAAATTTCCGTCTCCTGATTGTCGTTGTGGATTGTATAGAAAAAGTGGATAGAAGAGTTGCCATATCGGTGCATTGAATACAGCGGATTCATGAACAGGAGGTAACTGAAACAGGTCACCTACGACAAGAACGTTAATGCCTCCAAAATGTTTGTGATTTCGGTGTAGTCTAGCGAATAAGTCGGAAATTAGTGTAAGCAAGCTTGCAAATACCATAGATATTTCATCTATAATAAGTGTGCTGATTTGTTGTATTTTTTTGTTGACTTTCTTCATTTTCGAATATAAGCGTTTAGTAAGACGAGTTGTAATTTGTAGTTGTGGATGATATTTTTAAGGCTACACCTGTTGGAGCTAGTACCATATTTTTTTTCCCCACACTTTGTAGATGCCATACGAAACTGGTGTATGACAAAAGACTTTCCAGTACCAGCAGGACCTGTTAGAAAGAAATAAGGCCACTGCTTGATATGAGAACCTTTCAAGTTCGATAGAATAGTTATTGCTTTATATTGATCCAAGTGTGCAATAGCTGAGTTTGGCATAATGCGTGGAAGTTTTTAAGCTTTCCAATTGAAATTTAATAATGTCAGTACAGTCAACTGCCGATAATTCGACCTTATTTATACGTTAATTCGACCGCTGGTTACAGAACATTTTTTGACATTGTTATTATTTCTATTGTAATTAACTGACGATAATTCGACTTGTACGTTAATTCGATCGATAACCTCGGATCGAATTATAGGCAGTTGACTGTATTCGGAAAAGCACTTTGTTGCTGTAATGATTGTAAATGGATGCAAATTGATGTTCAAAGTGTGACGTCTTTTGACTTATATATGAACGAGTTTCTTCAATTAGCGTTTCTGCTTCATGCGAGATAATGCTCTCTATAACTATTATAAGAGCCTAAAAGTTCTGTCTCCGATCTCCAGGGCTTCGTTTGCAATAAACGATAGTAAAAAATGATTCTCCATCGCTCAATTTGAGAAAGCAGGTAATAATTGTCATCATTATATCAAGCACATTTTGTTATAACTGACTTGGTTCCAGAAAAGAACATCTCTTAGGCCAACTTTATCTTATCAGAGATTATTTTACAGCTTCCCCTTCCATTAATGCTACCTGTTGTACCTCAGTTGAGAACCTGTCTCAGTTCTGGACCGAGACAACTGAGTTCTGGGCTGAGTGTCTGGGTTCGGAACTGAGACAGGTCCCAAACTCAGACACAACATACCTACTATAACTAGTTCATGTTATGCAAATAGACAGGTGCGACTGTAGATAATAATAAGTGTATCCTTCCAATAAGCAAATCAACATCAGTATTCATTAGTAATAAAACACCGTCTGTAAACCAAAAGCCGCGAATACTTACCGAGAGAATAACCAGGAAGTGTAATTACGATAAGAATATATACCACGTGATAAAGTGTCTGCCATGTTTTATTATTATCAGTTTACCCATTCAACTCTCTCTAAAAATGTACATATCTCCGAGTCGTCAAGAGGACGACACTTTTTGCAAAAGTTCTTATGTGTCTTGTCTTTTTTCCACGCAAAGTAACTTTCGTACAGTGTCTTATTATTGGCTATCATTTCGGTATGTTCTACTAATGCACTTATACTCTCATAATCCGTTACTTTAATCATACTTCCAGGCGGGGCATAATCATCGATATCAGACGCTCCCATGTATATAGGAATAGCGTCCGCCAACAGTGCATTGTACACTTTCTCCGTCACATATCCTTCACAATTAGAGTTTTCAAAGGCAAGAACAAACTTATATGAAGAGCATATGTCTTTCTTAATATCATACATATGCTCTTTCCAATAACCTGGAGCTTGTCCTTTTTCCAGTCCGTATTTCTTCAATATCTCATCGGAAGCATCTTGATTGTGCAGACAGTTACCATATGAATGTACTTTTGTATGGTTCATTAGTTCCCGGACATAATTCTCACGCTTATTGTTTGCATAACAGTTCCCAGCCATCCACACGAATAATACGTCATTGCGTTTATTTTCGAATTTCACACGAGTATCATAAAATATGTCGATATTGTTAACTGGATATGTCGGCTTAAATATGTCAAATATAGCATCGGGCGAACCCATCGTCAGATCAAACATACTCCAGAAAGTGTCTAGTCCAACAAACGGATAATATCCCAATCCTTCATCTGGGAAATACATCCACCATGTCTGGTTTGAACGTCTGGGTGGCATTTGGATAATATCAAAGAATGGCGCTTCTTCTTCTTTGAAGTAGAAGGGATAATCGACGAATATAACGTCAGTTTCTCGCCAGAGGGTATAATTGGCATGAATATAGTACGATTGACCATTTTTGCATGTGCCTTTGTCATTTCCTTGAAATATATACCAAAACACACAAGGAGCGTATCCAATTGGCCATGGATTGACTGTGAGAATGTGTCCCTTTACAAATTTGTTATACAATTTTTTAAAGAACGGAACTAATTCTGGCGGATATGGGCACAGCTCTGCTGAAAACTTTTGCCAATCGATAGCTTCTGCAGTCGCAAAAGTCAAATACCGCCAATGAAGTATAGAAAGTTCTCTTCCGGGCGGACCGTACGCTTTGAACGATTTGCGCTTGACGCGGTAGGGTAAATTAGAACATGTTGCAGGAGAATATTCGGAGGAAAAGGGAGAAAAATGTTTGATTGCTTCTTCATACGGGTCTTTAGGGGGGTTCTCTACGGTTTCTACGGTTTCTACGGTTTCTACGACTGTTTTGTTTATAACAGTGTGCGTTGCTAATTGGTGTAATAACAGCAGAATTACCAGGGCTATTACTAAAAATAAAAGTCTTTTTAGAAACGGCCGGACTAGAATGTTGCTGCTAACGCTTGTGTTTACTACGAGTTTCGCCATGTACAATTATTGATAATTGTTATATCAGCCTGCTTTTAAAAACCTGTTTGTCGCCAAACAGATCAGCCACATTATTCTTTTAACGATATTCGACTTTATAGGGAGACCGTTCCTTCTTTGTAAGGACCACAAGTGCTTTGCCATTTTCCAGTCTTAGTATGGTCGGAATCGACTGCATATATTGTAAAATGTATTTGTGAATATCTTTTTATATGCAGTCGAAGCTCGTTGTAATAGAACTCTATTATAGTACGGGTTCTGTGACAAAAAAGTTCCTTTACAATAAAATTACACTGTAAACTTCTCTGCATTATTCTCTATCGTATACAGCCAATTCTGGTTACAGTTGACTCCGTTTATACCGAACCTATTTATAACGAACTCTGGATATAACGAACCGAAGTCGCCAGAACCGATTTTTTGTAATTAAAACTGGATATACCGAATTTTTATTAGTAAATCTGTTTATAACGGACAACGAACATTTCACACTATTGTGTGACAAATTCCGTTTTAGGGTATCATGATGTTCTCACAATTATGCCATAGCGATAGCAATAGCGATTAAAACTATTTTTAATATTGTACGTTGATTTTATTTTATTTGGAAGGTATCGGTATAAATTTGGTTAGTCTCATGCTGTCAAATGCGGGGGCATTCTTCCTATAACTTAGTTATAAGTTATAAGTATAAGTAATATATATACTGAATGAACTAGAACGTTTAATTTAAAATAAACATATAAATATATTATTTAACGTTTATATTCCTATACTAATACTACCGTTGCGAATTTGACAGGTTCGTCTTTACTAAACAAATGCAAAAAATCATTCCCAGTACTTCTTTGTCGATCACTTGGTTTGCAAGAAACAAGAGGTCGATGCATACAACAAATGATATTTCCCATCCCTCAAACTTTCTTTCTATTTCGGGAAAACCTTTCATTTGCTCGCACTATAAGACTGCAGTCGGATGCCCATTGCTTCAGTTTCCACACCACAAAATCTGTGTTATACTAAAAGTATGTACTGTATGTATTATGCATATCAATAACAAATTAACGAACAAAATCTTTAATATTAATCAAGAGCAAAAGAAATAAATTTTCCTCAAATGTGATACACCCGTCCCTGATTGAGCTAAAATTTGTATGTGAATTTTGAAATGTAGACCCGATAATACCAAGGAAACCCGACAATATATCAAGGCGAAGACAATCTTTTACTCGAGAAAATATAAAGGCAATTTTTGACATTATCCGACATGTAACATGTCAGATAAATTCCTGATTATAATTTCAAAGTTGTTGGTTAACCTCATAATATCCCGTTCTTTCTTTTGTAAGCAACCAAAATAAGATAATAGTAACGTCTTCCTTTATCCTGAAGCGTCGATCAACCGGCGTATTTGTATAAACAAGCCATCAAATTCACACTTCATACTATGAACCAATCTGTGTAAGGTGATCTGTATCCTTGTACAACATCGTACATAGTATAATTACACGCACTGTTCCACAACGGAAATAGTGTGGTAAATAGTAAATTGGTAAACGCAAACATTGAGTCAATAATTACATGCAAGTTCCAAACATTGTCAAATGAATGTTTTCAACCTCCAAATATTGAATTAGACACCCAAACATTGAATCACACATCCCCAATTCTTAGCGATGAATGGTGTCATTTCCAAACGCCAATTAAACATTGAACCAAATATTGAAAACAAAGGTTCATGATTAAACCGATTCGTGTGAACACACATTGCCAATACCAAATGCAAGTTCCCAAGCATTGACTATTGCCTACAACATGTGAATTCAAGACATTAATCAATTTTGCGTATATTTCTGTTGTATGTCAGATAGGAATTTATGTCAGATCGGAATAATAAAGACCATCAGGTAACGACCTTATAAAAGTATTTTATTGACATTACGAATCAATCCTACATGCGTATAAACAACAGCGTTTGTTATAAATATGCTATTTAACGTTGGTAAGTTTTAGTGTAATAAATAAATAATCTATATAAGCGCAAGAATCTTGTGGTATTACTACTTGTATTACGTCTTAGATTATATTGCCTGTATACACTTAAATCTTACCCGAACAATAAATAATATACGCGTAACAAATTACTGCCTGTCGACTGTGACAGTTAAATATACTGTATACTTCATAACATTTTGTTGCTGTCATATGTAA
>CAJVPI010000445.1:0-30035 GCA_910592345.1 Paraglomus brasilianum
GCTTTTAAATAGCTGCTGGCACCCTCTTGTTGAATTAGATATGTCTTTACATTTTCTAAACTTTTCAGTGCCTCATGAGCACTTACTATTGGGGTTTCATACTATCATCGTCAGGTTCTTCATCGTGTTCTTCATTAAATAAAGAAATAATATCGTCACTTTCGGGAAGCTCAAAAACAATATCTTCTGCTGAAAAAGACAAATATTCATTTGTTGTCATTGTATCGGAACAATTCAATCTCACAATGGACTCGGACAATTCGTTATTCAACTCTTGAGTTTCATCTTTGATGGAATTATCATCATCGTTATTGTCCGAAAGAATTTTGGTAGCTTTCCAGCAATTAGAAATGACGTCAGATGTAACATTATCCCAGGCTTGAACGATGTATTGTATTACCAATAAAACGTCCATTTTTAAATTGCTGGCATTTTTTCCACTCTCAATTTGTTCTAACATCCAACGAACATGATACCGACGATAATACTTTTTAAATGACATAATGATACTAGCATCCATCGGTTGGATTTTTGCCGTTGTGTTTGGCGGTAGGAAAAGTATTTCGGTATGTAAGAGGTTTACTCCTTCAGTGACATGACTTGGACAGTTATCTAAAATAGTAAGACAGGCTGACCTCCATGCACTTTAGAAATGTGAATATCAAAATTGCTCAACCATTCTCGAAACAAGGTTGTTAACATCCAAGCTTTGTTGTTGTTACGGTAAGTAATTCTTAAACTGTTAATGTTTATGTTTTTAAAGCACCTCGGTTTTGCATATTTACCGATTACCAGAGGATTTAGCTTATGCGAACCGTCAGCGTTGCGCATAGAGCTATAGAAAGACGTTCTTTATTCTTTTTACGTCCCGAAAGACGTGTCGTTGCCAATGATCTATCAGGTTCCAACCGATAAAACAGACCGGTTTCGTCCATATTATAAATCCTGTCTAAAGGAAATCTTGACAGTTTTTCACGCAATAATGGAAGATTTTCGATAATGGCATTTTGGTCACTTGAGCCTGCTTCACCGTGAAGTTTTCGTAACTGTATTCCATTTCGTTCTTTAAATTTATAAAGCCAACCAGAAGAGAATTGTAATTTACTTTCAGGAATTTGTAATCTTTCAGCAAACAATTTAGCTTTATCTATAATAATCGTATCACTCAAAATGGTACGATGTTGGTAAATTAGTATAAACTCCATAAGTGCTTGCTCAAGCTCGGGAAATTTGACTGATTTGTGCCGTTTCGAATTAGGGTTAGTGATGTCCTCATTTAAACGTTTATGACTGTCTTTTAAAATTCGAGAAACGGTTGACTTATGAATAACGTGTAGTGTGTGTGTTTGAAATTTGAAGTTTTGCGTCCTTTTATTGATTACACCTTGTTTGAACTTTGATACTGTATTTGAAACTATAGAGTCTTACGGGTTTTGTATCACTGCTACATTGTGTTGATAATTATCCGCAACAAATAAATTTACAGAAATCACGTGAGTTGCACTTAGGGAAATAATGTATTAGAACGGGACCGCAAAATCCGTTGCAATTGCAGAAAATACCAAATTCATATCGATCGGACGAAATTTTGCAAGTCAGGTGAAATTAAGATGCAATTTCCAGAAAAATTGTCTAAAGCGCGATATCTACTGGTGACATTCCAACGAAGGAAGGAGTAATTAAGCCTGTCCAATATCAGCCTGTAACGCCGAAAACCGTGATCGGTGGATATGATTAAAATTTATCACATGAGCACGATCGTGGCAGTAATAAATGCCCTTCCTATTGTTCCAGTTAATATTGTGCGTGTGGGAGAAATATGCAGGGTTGCGTGAGTGTCATTACTTATCTAAAACAGTAACACGTATTTAATGTGTTTAAGTTGGTTGGAACAGAAAAAGAAGCGATCATGTTTACATGGGGATTCTTTCATCCACATAATATGATCATCGAAAGACATCTGACTTTATGATCCACAGAACACAAAGCAAATAATTTGGATTCTTGCAAAGCGAATTTTGTGCTTGGTCTGTGTATTATGAAAAGACGCGTTTAAAGAAGAGCTATCAATAAGGGGAAAATATTGTATTGCACCACCGTGTCTTTAGCCCCGACTTGGCGCTTTTGGTGGAAGGATATTTCATATAATCGTATGAGAACCTATTAAGTTTTTTACTAAATAAGTAGAAACTGGTTTTGTTTGTTTGTTTGTTTTTTTTACAAAGAGAAAAAATTGGGAACCTATTACTATATATCAATGACCCGTCCATCAAAAATTTATGTTAAAAAACAAGAACGAGACAATAATGGAAGGTTTGTAAAAAACGCTAGGAAAGCATGGTGCTACATGGATTTGTATAGGAAGGGAATCACTGGTAAGTTGGCAGAATATGCTGCCAGAAAGTATAAGTCTCACCGTTGTATCCCTGATTAAAGTGATCAATCAAAAATCATTGGCTTCCTTTTTGCAACTCTACTGTATGCTGTGCTATTCTTTTACCTACCGAAACAGTAAAAATTTTCTTGAACTCTTTGGTTAGCTGGTCGATTGTTATGATTCTACCTTCTTCATTTTTCTTATCAATTGTCGCTCGTTCAAATTTTGGCTACTAGTCCTGGTCCATACTCCTTATATCGTTCAACAATACCCTGAACAGCTCCCTTTGAACACTCAACACTAGCAGCTATTGCAGGAAAAGAATGCCTCTCCCCCAAGTGCAAACTTATAATCATTCCTCGCCTCAGGTAATAAAAAAGATCATGGATTTCAGCATCAGCCGTGACAGTTATTTAATATAATATGGAGCATCGATGTCTTATGATAAAACAAATTCAATATTTCCTGGTAAAATCTTACATCGTATTAATACTTTGGGCATTTCAACTGTCTGTACCATAACATGGAAGTTCAATCGAAAAATACTAAGTTATCATCGAAATTAGAATACTATATACAGTCATCCCTCTTTATAGTCACCCCCTCTATAAGCACATCATATAAAAATCTCTTTATAAGCACACCATGTTTGAGAACTACTTACTATTACTATTGAACTTATAGGAAAAACCCTCTATATAGTCACAACCTCTTTATAAGCACATTTTCGACAAAAGTTGCATTGTTCCCGACAGCGTGACTATAGAGAGGGTTGACTGTATTATTATTATTATTATTATTATTATTATTATTATTATTATTATTATTATTATTATTATTATTATTATTATTATACAAATATTATACAAACAAATTCATTTCTAGTAAAATAAATGATTCGTTTAGACAATCTAATGCTTTGCGGTGTTGCATAAGATTGCCCTTTAACATCAAGTCATTTGCACGATTTGGTTCAACGTCATGCAAACGCTGGCATAAACATACAGTATGCTCCCATCAATATATATACCCAGGTCCCTCTTCTTTAGTTATCTCCGTTTTAGCCTTCTCCCTGGGTATATTTGTATGTGAGATACTTGCGCTTATGTATATGCCTTTGGTGTCTCTATCGAATAGGATTCCAACGCCTGCTTGGTGTGGGACACATTCCTATTAAGGGTGTCCAAAGGGCCTACAATCAAATGTTCTAATATTTTAATAACAGCATCGTAGTCACTACAGTCTCTGCAATTCATCACGAAACTAACCTGTGTCGTGCTTATTAATATTAACAACTGTTATGCCATTTCTAAAAAGTACCGTGGTTTATAGAGGTTGTAAAACAGAAAAATAGTCTGTGTCTGACGTTGTTAGTGGAAATATCACCACAAACCAGTGTGATAAGTAGTAGTAAAGCTCATACGTACGAGTGGGGGAAGCAACTGGAATAAAAGATTATGATGGAGTTTTGCGTTCCTTTATTAGTTACACCTATGATTAAGGTGTACTTGCACAAAAAAGAAAAAGAAAAAGAAGATTATGATGGGGTCGCGTGCAAACAACGTTATTAAATAGTACGGATGTTGAATTCTCATTGGGCAATATAAGGCACGTGAATTGAGAATCCAACTACACATTACCCTAATTTCACCGACTCTCAAGCGTTTAATCGAGCATCTTGGGCATTTGCATGTGAATGTAGCGACGTGACTAAATTAGCAATCCTGGTGAGGAGTGCGTGGAATCAGAGACGGGTTGAAGTCATGCTTAGAAAGAATGGTTTCCGTATTTGAATGAGAAGAGCCAGAAAAGGATGTACGTATAAAGAGGACAATACGCGAACATAATCTATGCGCTTGACACGAAAAAGATCGCTCTAAAAGCGTATATCTCAGTGTTCATAGGAAATGAAATGTAATGAGCGATGGCATGTGTAATAATAGCATTTACTGACGACATTTCAATGATTTGATCAATGTCTGGTAAATAAAGCCTCGCTGACCAGCGAGCGGAATCGTCTTTCTATCGAATCTTATGCCATTCCTAATCTCCCGCTCATCTTTAAGCTACCGGAACTCCTCTCATTTAATATTGTAATCATTTTTCATATAGCAGCATAGCACCGAGCTATCGAATTCTACAAAGCCGATAAAATCAAGATGTCCCTTCATTCTAATTGTGAACATACCTTTTACGTTACCTAATGCATAGTGCATTATCTTCATCGTCTTCCCACTTCTACATATTTGATGAACAGTGCGCTTCTAATGGAACTTCTTGCTCATTGCAAGTCCTCCTCATTGTACCTTATCCTTTTCATTTGATACATAACCAATTCTTCCAAACTTGCTAATGCCTGACAAATTTTCGATCCATCTTATCCAGGTATCCTTTACATCTCATCCTGATTTTCCAACCACATCCCGTCCAACCCTAACCTGCAAAGTTCTCGTCTCAATATAGTAATTATATCTCCCACATTATTGCCCGGCGAAATCACGTTTTTATTTTTCGTTTACTACCCTCTATTCTTCCTTCTACATAACGTATCGAGACCGCCACCATCTTCTTTATTCACCAGCAGAGCCATCAAAGTCTATATTAACCAAACTTTCCTTCCACTCCTTTTCTCGAATTTGTTCCGTCTCTTCCAGCCCATCCTCTTATCAAGGTCTTCGATGAGACGTAGCCATCTAGCCAAGCCAGTGCTTCCGTCCGTTCTTAACAAGTTCACATTCGAATTACGGTAATACATTTCTCAATGTCCAACTGCATCATCCAGCCTGGTGCTATCATACAGCCAAGCCATGACGCGCCAGATGTCGTAACCATACTCCTATATTTCGTATCTTCGTATCGGCTGGTATAGAACCATGCCCGGCTAACGAAAATGTATAACGAAATCATAGTTTCTATCCGCCTCGTTTTTCGTCCGTGTTTTCATCAACTATCCCTTTCCTACTGCATCGCACATCGCCACCGTTCCACCGTCCTCATCATTCATCTTCTTTCTATCTTCCTCTTCTTCCTCTTCTTTTCATCATATTATTCTAGTACGAATTTCAGATATATTACTCTCAATATCGAAATAACCTTCCCCATTTCCGGTCTGCTCACCTTACCGTTTAAATAATTCCTACTTGCGATTATTTTGTATGTTAACTTTTCCTGGGAAATAAAAGCGATAATTGTCATATGTTTATAAAGGATGGCAATTTCTAATCCAGAGATGGTATTTTATTTCTTCTTTGATTTGCTGAGTTTGCTCTTCTCAAATACGTCTATTTATCAGATCATAGCGTTAATGTCAGTCAGACTTGTTTCGCTGTAACAAGATTACCAACCATCGCCTTCGACAACTCCATTATACTTACAGACTGGCTTTGTAATAGTGACTCTTGAGCATGAAACCAGAAATCGTTGTTCAAGGGATAATCCAGGAATTAAAGAACAGTAGCATTTCTGAGGATGTGGCCGCTGGATTGGCGGTATAGCAGCAATGTATTACCGTACCACCACAGGGAATGTCATAAAGTAAATATTATATGCCTGAATTATGCAGAACAAATTTGTCGTAATCCTCTTTGCATCGTCGTTATTGTCGTTATCGGCACCCTTTCAAGTATACCGTTATTATTATAACTTTCCCACTGAGATGCTCGTCTCGGTTAACACCCTACTATTTATTGCATGAAAGTGTTAATATGACAAGCTTCTTTCACCATAATAATATCACGTCAACTGACAAAATTTATCATCACCTCTTCCAAATCCACCGAAGCACTGACGGGCCTAATATCAGTTGCAATCATCGATATCGCATGATCATCTATGTTTCACGCATCATCAGCGCGACATCAGCGCGTCGGGTCGGTTGTGGAGATATGGTAATGGAAATGGACCAATCATCGCTTGAACATCTTTCATCCACCTTTTCAGTATCGCTTCATGCTCACGGCGATATAGATTGTAAAGTATCTAGTCAAGTCGAAATTTTGTATGGCAGTTTATTAGATCAAAGTTCTTTGCCATGGCTGAACGATTGGAAATGTAATGAATTGATAATTACTTTTTTCCTGAACTTGCACATTTCTCTTTCTAGTTGAAAAATATTTATATGAAATTAGAGATCGAAAAATACTGTCTTCGCTTTCGTCATGACGAGATGTAATATGCAAAATATAAATATATATGTATTTATCGCTTACATCCACGTACAAATCGATTAGTCTTTATCTTTTCACTTCTTGATTCAGTCATTCTTTATCGAAAACGTGCGTTGAATACGAAATATTACAATGTAAAATGTGGAGGAGTTAAACAAGATGATAGCTTGGTGGTACAATTTTAATGCATATAATACTGTTACGTCATCAACATCCGTGCCACCGGCGAAGCTTAAAATTGGAGCATACCAGGTTATGAAATTGACTTTAAATTGTACTACAAAAGAGTACGGTTATCAGACCAATCCTCTCTATCCAATTCAATGTGTGACAAACTGACAGTCATTCTAGTAAAATAGTAGCCAAGAGTAGAAAAGGACCTGGATGTGAATATACGGTGCACTTATATAGAAGAATAATTCCTAGTGCAATTTATCATTAGGTAGTGGTAAGATTTCACCCAATTTCGATATGTTTAATGTCTACGATTTTGATACAAAGTTCGATCGTTATTACGATGGGAGAAATATAACGGACGTCCGCCATTAATATGGTAAATATACGATCGATATAATATGAGCATTGTTGATTACCTCCTTGACGTTTGTGTTCGATAAACGATTCCTTTCCCCTATGATTCCTATTACAAGGACATACTCATCCTAAACGGGACATTTCGGCTACTGGAAACGGCTATACTCTCCATGCTTTATAAAGCGTATTGTAAAAAGAACGACAAACCAAGAAAGCTTATCAAAAATGGAATGTCCTCAAAGACTTGTTTGTGAGTTTGCAAGAATATACTCCAACACACGAGTACAATAATGATGGCGCGATTAATATCTAATGAAAATGTGTCTACCGATATGCTGTAATTTGAGACTATTTATAGTTGGAATAACGAACTTTCTCTATCGGAGGGTTATATAAGACATTGATAGTCATTCTCGTTAACAGTGAGTTGATCGTATTTCTTGATTATCGTTATTTGTTGTACACTTTTTCCTTACGATTTTTAAGACGTAAATGGTATACTAAAAGAATCTAGGTCATCTTTTATATTTAACGTGATTATTGTTATATCGGGTCTTTATATTTCGATGTTACGTATAATCTTGGTATCATAATAAAGCTGATTATAAATCAGTTGCTGTAATCAAGCTTTCTGCTCGATTAAATGTTAAACGGACGGCATGTACTGTATGTGTGCTATATAGTGTATACTCGGTGTTCTCTAGCATATAGCAAGTCTGTTAACTGTGATAACATTGTCGCACATTACGCATATTCGTTATAAGACATTAAGTCGTCAAAGTAACGCGTCAATTACCTTCACTATCACGTGTTAACCGTTTTGCATACAGGGATGATCCGAGAGACTTACAAATTGCATGATTGCTTTGAAACTATGACTAAACTGAACTTGTAGACGATGGTAATAAAATATTATCATCGCGTAATTGCAAAAATATATATATCTGAAGCATGCACCATTACTATAATAATAGAAAGTAATATGTAAACATCAAATTATCATTATAAGACCAAGTTTAGTACAATAATAAAGTAATTGAGAAAATTCAAACATTGTTCTAGTCAAATATATCAAGACATTAATGAGAGGTAAAATGCTTGATCAAGCCGTAAAATACAAAAACGCAAGCATATTAATATTATAATGGTAAGGAATTATATTACATATTTATTATGTTAGTTATAAACAAATAATATTTATTACCTTGCCAAATTATAACTACTTGTACTAAAAATTTTAATAACCCGAAGTTGAAACTAGTATATTGAAGATTGGTGAAAGGGAGTCGTTGATGTAAGAAAGTCTCAGATTGGGCACGTTTACAATAAAGCCTGCATTAAACATTGCGCGGCTCGCATGAGTATCCGAAGAGAAAAAAGATTGATGTGATAGATTCTAGCAAGCCATAACTTTACAACGCGTGATCGAAGTAATTTCTCTGCGGGAGTTGTTTTCCGTTTGTTAGCTCCTTAGCCATAAGAGTATAATGCGAATAATGAACGATTTGAATAGCATTACCTGGAATTATCTTGATATAGTGGTTTTCTTTTTGACAGTTTGTGTTGAATATGCGTGTTATTCTTACTGATACCAATATACGGCAACTAATATCACGTGATATAAATTGTAATGAAATTCTGTTGGACCATCGATAACTTATCAAAATATCAGGAAGGATAACAAGATTATGATATGGCCACTCCACTACTAAAAGCTAGAAAGCAAACCGATTTAATAGTTACAACCGTGTGCTTACCCACAAGGTAGATGAAAAAGCTTCTGAATGAACGGACGTATTGGGCATGAAAAGGTATCAGAACCGGCCTGACGTTTTATCATGTACATCTTGCCGACTAGTTTATCGTGCCGTACTTATTATTGTATGACACATGCAGACCCTGCCTCTGAGCATTGGGGTCTGTCATGGGATCCTCATTTCTGGACCACTTCCTGTGGACCCCATAACAGCAATGACAAAGAAAATGTCTATTTAGGTTTATTGCTTTCCGAGGTTTGGCCATCATCTCATTGGACGAATAACTCGGGTAGTGAAACATAATCTCCAATTGCGTCGTGAAGAAAAAAAATGTGCAACAGTCGACAAACAATACTAGCGAAATACAAAGAACAATCCCGAGCATATTTGGTAAATGTTTCGGAGACCCGAACTCAAACCTACTGCATGAGCTGCTGACTCCCACGGTAAAAATAGCTTTGTTGTATTGCGCCACAAGGGTGACAAGATTCTTATCCGGTTCGAGGCTGAGTTGGCGTTTAGCGAATTAATTCTATTTTCTTCTTCTGCGAGGGATTTATTAATTCGTGTTGTTGCTTTCATGTCAATATCAAAGGAGTAGCAGTAGGAGGAGAATGAGCCAGCTTGCAGGTATCTATCCATTCATTCATATTTATTTTGGAGTGAAAGTTGCTCCGAAAACGTTTGAAAATTAAGTTTTGTTTATCCCGAGCACCCCCTCGTATTAAAATGGGGGTCGCATCTGGATGATCGTAACCTGGTATAGTAATTTTGAAGACAAAGGGCTTACATATGAAGCATAAATTATTGTGATGTGAGAGAGAATGTCACCAAAATCAACGAGCTCTTTATTTAAAAAAGTATTGTAAAAGAACGCCGACAGTGTTAAGTTAAAGTAGGGGTTGTCCAAAAAATAAGACTTATTGCATTTCGTGTGACGATGATAATTGTTTAATAGTGATTATCAAGTCTTTGTCATTGTAGTGAGTATGTGATCCATGTTCATAATACTTGATCATCAATAGTCCTTGCGGGTTAAATTCTTGATCCACGGAACGGCATTTTCATAATACTCACTCATATCGACTGATTATTAGTTATCAATAGTCCTTCATAATATGTTGGTTTGCTTTTTATTGCGTTATACAGTACATATGTGTGGTAAACTTGTAACAAACAAGCATATTTTCTCGATGACAATAGAGATATGCCTCTAAATCAATACGGCAAGTCAGATTTGACTTTATCCGATCATTTTACCATTGCTGAATGTTTAATCCTGGTCGCATACCTAATATTGTTGAAATTTTGGTAAGAGGTAAGAAATTATTCGATCACGACTTAATGTCCGATTAAATACTTATCTTGTCGTGGAAATTGAAGATATCCATCCCATTCATACGTAGGTACTTTAAAAGCATCATTCGGTTGAAAGTGACAACACATACTTGTTATAAGTATCGCACATCATCTACGCAAGGTTCAGTGTTAAATTATATTGATCTCTATTCGTCTAACTTCAGAACATTTGATAACGGAGTTTATCTTCAATGGCGCCAATTGCAAATGTGTAGAAATAAAGCTTCCCATTCACGAACAGGTGCAAATCAAAAGCGATTCTTTGAGAGAGAAAAACAAAAGATATAGATTGTTGTAAACAATAAGAATAATATGAGGATTAACATTATACCTTATAACATATCCTATCGATAAAAGACACCTTCCGTCTGATTAATTTCTTAACATAGCCGATATACTGTATGTGTTGAGCTTTATACTGCTTATTCTTAACAGAAATACGTATGCTAGATCCGCTTTCAATCTTTCTTCTTATTGCAGTAGACTATCGCGTAGATGCGACTGAAAAGTAAATATCATTTACCTAATATACATATAATGCCTTTTGTTTTGGAAAATACTAGAGCGCGTTAGTTGGTAATGAAGCTCAATAGTAACGTTTTCCGTCATGGAAACTACCGATGTTTGCTCTTCCCCACAACTAAGTTATTGATTGATTTTATGACATTCCTGCTGTAGTTCCCAGGTGTTTCTTCACACGCTTTCCGATCTAAGAGCCTTCACGCACGAAACACTGTCATTAATAGCTAGAGACAGGGACTGATATAAACATGATAAAGAAAAGTTGATAATACCGGCAAAACAAAAATACTTATGCTTGACTATTTTTTTTCAAAGTAGATGCGTGTCGAAACTGGTATTCATAAAAGCCGGTTATAGCCATAAGTATTTAATGAGACTAACATTTAGTGACATTGAAAAGAGAGGTTTGTTTCGACTAAATGCTTGTTACAATGAATACTCATGACTCACCTCTATAAAGCCTTTAGGCTCTTGTGCTTTTGAAGTATAAACGACTGTTGACTATGTAATAAATAAGAATATTTTTTCATTCGCGTATACTGTAAGCGTCGAAATGATATAGAATTCGAGTAAACACTTTTACAACCCCTCTCTCGCTAGAAAACTGCTGTTATACAAATAATTATTAAATGAATACTTTCCTCTATATGTTGGCTATGCGTCTTCTTGGGGGCAGTGGCAGGGAATTGGGGGGGGGGAGGGTCCGGTATCGTACCAATAGTTGATGCAAATTATATCAATAGCAACTCTCTTTCTATAATTATATCACAACAGGATATGTATATTAATATATTTACCATACATACCCAATTTGTATGGTCAGATAAGACTATTGATACCTTATAATAAAATAAGATTTAGCTGACTAATATATGATACGATGGGATTTTACTTCGCTCATTAGCCGACTAATATAATAACAATTTTCATTAATAATTCGAATACATACAAGTATATCAATCTTCACGTATAGAATATTGCGCCGCACTTTTATTATTATATTGATTGATGTTAATAAATTCAACGTTAAAACATACTCAACTTACATACGTAGTACACGTATCTGATATGTGTGCGGGATGATTGGAATGACAAACAACGGGTGTATGTGTTCCATTTTTATTATCGAGTGTATCAATAGCTTACAGATACTACTGAACAAAGGGTGTCTTCTTACGCTATCCATGTTATTATTTGCACCTTCTTTCTACATATCATATTTCGTTTATCTACCAAATACGCAGGTATATATGCATATGTAATCTGGACCCCCCATCTAATTGAAAATCATTAACAATATTGTGAAACGTGCACTAGAAGGAAGAACGGAACAACTTGCTATTTGCTATTCCGATCAAACCTTATGTCTACATGCTAAGCGCATCTGAATGGAGGAATTTGGCAGAAAATAATCTGCTGTATAACATGTCTATTGGGGTAAGTGAATACGCACTTGATAAATTAGGAGCTCAAGAACTCCCAAATCAGCGATATTATTAGGTTTAATACAACAATAAACTACGATAAGATTGATACCCAAATGCAATATGACGAATCTAAACCTGTTCTTTGTAGGTATAGGTAATTCGGTCACTCGACAAATAGACGGAAAATTCGCATGCATAAAAAGGCCCGGATGTATGAGAGGGGCGTTAAAACCATTTGGTTTATAAGGCTGCTTGAAAGACAAATGGCTCATGTACCCCCTTTTGAATTGACGTTGTTTTTTTCTGACTATTGTTAATGCCATTCACAATAGATATCGCTACTGTAAGCATTGACATACTTTTGTATTGTGGAAACTCCGGAGTTAATAATTAGTATATATTCCCTCCATATGTGTACACAGAATATTCAGTGTACAACAACGTCTGATTGCACGAATCATACGATCCCAAACGAGTCAATTCAATCTTTTTATACACTTTAGACTACTTTGGATTTCGCGGCGGGCTCGTACTTTTTGGATTGAAAGAAAAAAACAAAATAAAAGACTTTGAAAAGCCTTAACTCTTTTAGGCGTTTGTTTAAGTCAACCCAATATTTCACTGTCGTTTTTTATTATTATTATTTTTGACCAGAATACGCATAATATACAAGAGTCGAGTAAATAAAATAAAGGAAGGCACAACTCCAACTTCTTCAATACATTCTTCACCACAGCTGTGTTAAACTGATTGAACCTCCACTTGAGCTAGTAACTCTGGCTCAAAATTATACTGGTGAGTATGTATGGACAAGGGTAGTAATATAGTCAAGAGTATTATGACAGTTTGCGGGGGGGACATGTTATTTTGTTATAGAACAATATGTTGGTAAGGGGTTGGACTTGCGTTCTTATAACAACTTTGACCAACTTATGCAACGGGAAAGGTTTGGTAACTTTATGTTTGATTAACGTATTATGTCGATATGGAACCTTAATTAAGTTTACGTTTAGTAGCCATCAACAATAATGATAACTGATTTAGCTTTGATTAAACCCCGCGCGCGGCAAATGTAAACGATCATAGTATTTCAGAGATTGCAGCTACGAAAGCGGGAGTTGACAGAGTCGATGACGGTAGTAATTTTGGTTTAGTCTCTATCTTGTGGGAATGGGGATGTCGTTTGAAAATATCCAGTCGCTTATGAAATCAAAACTTTTGTCTAAAAAAAAAAGGTTATTGAAGGATCTCTAGCGTACCATTGTTGTTTAACGACTTGGGATTGAAGATCAGTCGTATGAAAAGACTATAGGTAGTGTATCGGGTTGTTATTTCTAATGGGCAATATTGGTTGATTTCAGCAAAAATTTATCGGCCAAGTGTAATTGGTTTACAATTTGTATCTCTCATCTCTATCACTTTGTTCTACCTTTTTGACGATACTGCATGACCACACAATGGATCAAGAAAACATCTTGCTTTCGAATCCGGTCCGAGAACGCCAGATAGGGGCTATCGAATCAACGGTGTGGAGCAGTAAACGACCTTTAACTTCCAATTTCATGAAGATGTCTTTCCTATATGGCTACCAATATTTGAGCTAGGTAATATGTCTCTGTCCTTTTCTCTTATTTTTTTTAGCTGGATAATAACCAATGATTTAATAACGTTACTTTTTTTTTCTCTAAGATTTTTTACGTAATACGAGGGATCTTACAGATGACGCAATTTATAATCATCTATTGCAGGGATCTCACTATTCTCAACCCAGATGATCGGCATACTATTGTGATAAATTATCAGAACTAAGACTGGCTGAAGCATTTTATCGGATTCTCCCTACATCAAGAGAACCGATCAAAGACGGTGGTCAATCAGCAGATTGTCTTTTTGGACGGCTGACGTATAAAAAACCGTCATTAGACCAAAGATGCACAGCTGCTCGATGAATTTCAAGGAATCTTCAGGTGATAGTCATTTTAATATAACGATATTGTCAAGCAGTTGATTGGCAGGTAACTAATTGTTGCTATCGTATACATTTTAGTACGTCAGAAGTGAATTACTATCATCGGTACCATGCTATTAGGGTACTTGATATCCGAGAAACATCAAATTAGACCAATGCCGATAATTTCAAGGATATTCAATCTTCAGGTAATAATACAAGTTCTTATGCATTAATACGATGTTGTTAAAATTGAGGACATTGATCATAACATCAATAATGTTTACTTGAAATAATCAGTGACATATATCTACCTGATGAATGGTAACACGCATCAGGTAAATATTAGCGGATATCTGATATGTAATTGGTGAATAATAAGGTTGTGCACGAGACAACGATGAAATTAACAAAATTTGATAACATTGAGAGGAAAAAAAGTAAAAAGTAAAAATTTTCTCTAGTAATCGTTGAATTTATACAATAAAGTAATATTTGGCCTTATTTCCATTTATTTACCATGAATAGTACAAGAAAAATGTCAGAGTTATGGAACTACACAGTTATCAGTAACATGAGTATGACGCATATTGCTAAATACGGTAAATATTCGACATAAATGTAAAATTAATACAGATAATTCGTGGAGTTTTTTTTTAATTTCGTTGGAATTTTAGTCAGATTTCGGTTTTTTTTAAATTCTATATCGCTTTCATGTTGCTCGTCATTGTTCGTAACATGTTAATTACAATAAACACTCTTTATTGAAAGGGAGAATAATGATAAATTTAAAATGCGGGGAAAAGACAAATGTAAGAACAAGTATCATAAGCCTAAATTTAAGGTGCGTAATCGTTATATATTATCATATTTAAAGTTTATTGCTTAATTAGTGATATTACTTATACCGTATGTGTGTGGTTGTGTAGCATATATATTTACAAATAAAACCACGCATATTGTTTATCTTATGTTGTCCTTATGTTTGTTATCCTTATGTTGTCCTTACGTTTATTGTCCTTACGTTGTCCTTAAGTTGTCCTTATTTTAAATCCTTAGAATGTTCTTATATTGTCCTTATACTTTTCTTATTTTATCCTTATATTATCCTTAATTTTTTTGCTTAATTTTGCCGAGGCGAAATCCTTATCAAAAAAAACACGTCCTCTAACCACTCGGTGGTCATTCCCAACCCACCGCCCAGGTCTTGCCGGCGGTCCGAGTTCAGTAAAGCTGCCACCAATGCCGCTTCGGCCTCGAAAGGGGCTCGCTGCCCCGCGGACATGGTCTGCCATATCATGGCAGCCATTATTGATATATTTGTCTGGCTCCAGCCATACCTGCTGGCCATACAGCCGTACCGCCGCCGAAAATAAAGGAAACCGTTTCGCCGGAATCGAGTTCCGGCCTCAAGCTGGCGAGCGGCGCGCAAACTACGGCGGCGAATAGGAGTTACAGGCATTTTATATGTGTATTATGGGATGGGTAAATTGATGTTTGGTTTGGGTTTGGTTTTATGAAGTTGTTTTTTTTTTTTTTAAAAAAAATATTTTTTTTTAAGATGGGGGGAACATGTAGATTTTGGTACTTATAAAGATTTTGAGCAAAATATTTTGTGTACTAGGACAATAGTTACAATGTGTTACATTTTATTAATTTTTAATAGCGTGGCACATATTTTCATTATGTTGTCTGTGGATTTTTTATTATATTGGCATAAATTTATTAATAACACTTAGGCGCAAAATATGTGTTAACGGGGTTATAATGACAAAATCAATTAAATTGACAATAGCAAAATCCTAATATATACAATTGTAACAATACGTTAAATAGACGCGCTAGACATTTTTGAAACCTGTGTCTGGTCAATAGGAAACAGGGTTACTGTCACAAATGGTTATCGATGGATAACAAACGAGCCATACGCAATAGACCTTGATTATTACATATTAGTCAAAATGGCGTAATTAGCACGCAGCAAGCTGAAACATAAAGAGGAGGCTTTGCACCATGCTGTGGAAAGCAAAGTATAAGGGTGAAAAAAAAGAAGTTGTTTCTATGTAACACGCAACATATGTGTGTGTGTGTTATAACAAGCTCGAATAGCTCGCGTTTTCGCGAGCCTGCAATTGTATTTTTTCTTTAAACTTTACATGTTTAAGCAAGCTATTTTCTAGTTTACTATACGTTGATAGTGTCGTGTTAGTTATTTTAAATTTGTGTATTGACGGTTCTGACATTATCTTGTGTAGATGTATTAAGAAGATTAGATGTATCTTCTTAGATAAAAAGAATTTACGTAGTACAAGTCAATGCCATGGGAAGGCGAGAGGATGTGAAAAATTTTTGTTTCTATGAATAATGCTTATAACGGATAGCTTCCTTATCATTATCCCATACCGGATAGATATGTAAAATAAACTAACGAATTAAGGTAAACACTATTACATGCTGTGCTGCATACGACTAGCACAAAGGGTGAATAAAATAATGAAGACTGACATTGTTAATGGGGGAGGGGCTATTAATTAACAGAGTCTTATTATTGAATTGTCTCGCCCCTCCCACCAACTTGAGATTGTGCCGTCGTTTGTTCGCAAATTTGGTCCTCATACTACTCCGTGTAAAGGGAGAAAGGCCCATAGTTTTGTTCTATTGTAGGTAGGTCACCAAAGTCCAACATAGTTAGTAAAACTTTATACATGATTCTATTAAAACGCCTATTGCTGGTGCTTTGATAGAATGGTTATACTATTAATATTTATTATACGTATACATGAATTGACAATAGCGACTGTGATAACAATAAAATAATGTACATCAACAATATAAATGTGACAATAATCGTATACATCGGTCTTTATTTTGACCTCGTAATAGTCGCATTTTGTTGTCACTCTCACATTTGCAGATCACAGTGATATATCACAACTGACTTTGATATTACCTATTGCTATCGCGTTACATTTAATGGATTTGACCTAAACAATTGTCAATATAAAATAAAATTGTTTATGTATCAATTCAACTGCGCAATTGTATTGACACAATTTTTTTTTCTCTTCTACAAGAAATTTGCTTCATGAGCCTTATCACCCGAATATATTTTCTTTACTATTACAGGTTTTTGATGACGGATCTACCGATCTTCACCAAACGCGTATTGATTGGTTGGGATAATAAACAAACCAATCAGGAACTTTACAATAAGGAAAAAATTATGCGCAAAGGGCTTTATTTGATTGGTAAAATTTCTTGTAATGAACAAGCAGAATAATAGCTCTCTTCAAAGCGTTGGGTTTTTTGAGTTGACAAAGAGAAATAATGAAAGAGTTTGCTAGTTATTTCATATTTATGTCACACTATCTTCTTGCATAAAATGTCACATGATCTGCTGATTTCGTATTTTATACGGAAAGAAAATACAATTAATATGGATATTAAGAAAACAAACGAAAACTGGTTAGTTTATTTCATTATCACTGAGCTCAGTTTAACTATTACTAAGTTGCATTGACATGCTATTTCTGGGGATTGAGAAGGTCCATTCGTAAGCTTGAGAAGTAAGCTTGTGAATGCAATGTTAATGCGCTTTTCATGTCATGTACATTGTTTTGTAGGAGAGAACTGTAAACGTTACGGACGGCAACTATATACCGGTAAATGTGTGCAAGCAGGACAGAGTCATTGATAAATTTGTTCGAATATATGTGGGCAAAGACAAACGGTTCGCCATCTACCTGCATATCATGTTATTTGTCTTTCCACACGCCTCTATTGTGATATTTACTCGATCACCAGTAGATCTGATAACTATATTGTCTTCAAGTTATAGGGTAAACGAAAAAACGACGGTATGAAGGGGAAGGAAGAGAAGGTCAATATAAAGTTGGGTATGGTATGAAGGTGACCGCGGATCCTAGCAGATTATAGCAATCGTCAACCTTGTCTTTGTTCTATAACTACCCTGTGCAGAGATTGTATCGAATAATCTGGACGTTTACATGTGGATCATCGGAACGTATCAAGAATGATGGGAGTGATATTCAACTGCTTTGTCATTATGTGATATTCTCAAAAATAATAAATAGTTGTCTTTACCCTTATTTTTTCTCTTACTCAAGTTTCCTGTTCCCGTGCTCACAGTCCATTCCATCCATTTACATACCCTCTTAAATTGGCATCAGGCTTCCTGACACGCATGTGTGGTACGGCAGTATAAAAGCATTATGGGGGCATAGTATAAGGATTGTGAAAACGATGTTCTATCAACTCTATCAATATGGCGTAATAGTACGTCGTTATTATATCGACTCTTATGAGGGTGAATGATTTCTTGAAGATCGCTTACCTAACGACAACACCATATCTAGTTACCCGATCAGCTTCGCTCAACGCCTCTACTGAGAAGTTCATCAGTCAAGTCATGTCATACAGTCCGATAGATGGATCTACATATCAAGTCATCAATTCACAACAACGAAGAGCGCCTTCACATTTTTCTCATCCGCGGCTTTTCCCTTGTCTTGATTAAACGAACCCCAACCAAGCTATCTTTAAGCATTTAGTATCTTATCCTACGAAATACTTGCATTAGTTGTTCTTAGCAAGAGTTGAATGCCATTCGGTTGGAGTACTAAGAGCAAAGGAATATATTTTAAATTTGTAAGTCTGATAGGCAAAATGCAGAGCCGCCTTGAGGACGTGTACGTATCATCGCAATTATAATACGTTTAACGAGATAAATATTGACCAACGCTAATAAAATTTTTCTTAACAGAGAACACAAAACACCATATAAATAATGGAACTTTGTTTTCGTACTACTATCTTCTCGATTCGTACCCTGCGATTCGATTAGTTTACTGCCAAAAATTACTGTTATTAGTCTCACAATTATAAGTTATTTCCGTCTTCTTTCCCGAGTAAACGAAACTTGCTATTATATCCTGGCATAAGAAGGGTACATTAACATAAGGTTCAATTTATTGTTTATGAAAATTTCAACCGTATGGGAAGTACGTTTGCGGAGAGTCTTATTGTTGTCTGTTTATATTTCTTCAAGAGCCTCTTGGCCCACGTAAATGGAGCCTCATGGAGAGCGCAACGTGAAAGGTATTTAATAATGACGACAAATAAAATTTATGAAACAGACTTGTACAAGTTTTGATGATTGTGAATATCCGATAGAAAATGTATTTTCACTTCCTTAATACCAATATTATTTTTGCAGACTTAGAAATCGGTATTGTAATAGCGGGCCAGTTACAATTGACGGACAGCAGACAAGCTATATTCTGTACTTATATTGACTTTAATTGCGATTTTGATTTGTTCGCTCAATCGTATACATAATACTTAAGTTATAAATGCGAGTATTCTCGCTGATTTTACATTCCAAGTTTTATACCGTCAACATGAAAAGAAGCTTATCAACAAATTTCATATCAAAAACTAACTAAGTAGAACCACTTATTACTAGTTCAGAATGGGAAATTACTTACATCAAACATTAACAAAAACCCACTTACTTTACAAAAACCAACTTAAGAACAAACCTTAAGATTTTAAAAAACAAAATTAAAAAAAACGAACAAACAAACAAACAAAAAAACAAACAAAAATAATAATACGCGAATTTTTATTCGTTTTCGTCATAGTGATCCCTATCAAAATAAGGAAATGGTCAGATCTCAATTCATTCCATTGCAGTACTTCCCATTAAATGCTATCTATATAAATCGGCTCTTTAGATGCCCTTTTATATTGTTCAAATATTTTACACTATACTCTACACCAAATGCCCATTTTATAACATTGTCCTGATTCATACCTTTCTTCTCCGATACACGGGTCCTGTATAACTATCTTTTTCTGCTGCTACTGTTGCTTCGACTTCGTTTGTGGGGGCCTGACGGTATATAATACAATATGCCTGTTGTTCGAAATCGTAGTAAGAGCATTGAAATAATGATTTTCCATTGTATACAGAGTATGCATAAGGTGAGAATATTTTGCTCTTGGGTTGAGTGGAGAGTTTTGAAGAAGACACTTTTTGAGAAGACAACGGATGTGGGATTGGGGTAATCAAAGTAGCGTATTTATAATGAATTCTAGATAATAACACCAAATTAAAATATTATGAGTAAACTTGAATAATTCTAAACAGTGATTGGTATCTGCTATTTTTCATTGTCTTAGTTATCATCTATTCGAGTTGGGAAGGTCTCGTAGTAGACGTGATTGAATAGTTGGTTTCATACTGTTTTCGTTCTGATATACCAATGAACAAATGATTAGCTTTTGTAGTTGTCTTTTCTCAACATAAAAATTTACGTTAATATCCAATAAGACACAAGTATCGGAGTTATGCGCTATTAGATATTTTTATATTATACGCTTTTTTGAACAGTCTATCGCAAAAAGGCCCACTTTGTATAATTAATTGTAAAAATATTCTATTCTATGAGTGCTGGAGAAGAAGGGGGAGTCAATTAATTATACAACATCTACATAACTTAAACGCCCGAATCTACGAGACCTTGAGTAATTCCATGAAATTGTTCTATTGAATCTATGCTTCGTATATTGATATCGTTGTCGATCAATGGTGATAATGGAATGTAGTACAACTTCACGTTTACATCCCGCAACAGAACGAGATACTAATACATACTTGCGAGAGAAACGGTTCAAAAAAGTTATTATACAAACAAATGTTTTATTACCATGGTAATATACTTACGCCTCCTTCGAAAATTATTATCTTTTCACTTCATCAACAAAGTTCGCTACTGTCTTACAGTACTACGATGGTTGCGCATGCGTTTCACCCCATGACATCGGGTCTAAGTGTCGTGCTACCACAGGCTTATTGTTCACAATAACTCTAATATGTTGAACGATCAACGTGTTTTTGTCGCACAGATTCATATAGTAATATTAATTTTATGATAATACAAAATCATCACAAATGGGGTTCCTACTATCCCTATGGGGGGGGGGGACAGAATATGAGACGGTAACTTTGTTATGTGATAACGACAATTTTACGGGGAACTCTGCTTGATCGTAACAGGATAAAGCATTGAAATGGAAAACGCTACAAGTCATTTGATAAACTTAATGCATAATTGTTTGTCTCATTCTCCGTCTCCTTGTATCAGGAAAGACAAAGGAAAATAAAGTTCAAGATGGGCGTTCGGTTAAGAGAAGAAACCCCGCAAAAACGATTATCGGACTGTCCGATAGAATAGTTGGCCTTTAGTTTTTTACCCCGTTTAATAATTATTATTTATCCCTGTTACCAGGAAGAAATAGGGCAAACCAAATCATAGTTGCTCGTTTATTCGAGCAGAGAGCGGAGTTCTCTGTAAAAACCCATATTAATATGGAACTTGTTCAACAGCGTATCTAACCGCTTAAACCATACCAGACATTACAATGTATTGTATAAATAATATACTGACTATTATCAGAGTTGAAGAATTTCAATCACTGATCAAATCCATCTTACAGCGAAATACTACTGATTTTGGAGCGTCAATATGCACGACTCTGTGAGAAATATAAAAAACAGGATTGAGGCGCACAATACTATATCTGCATTCATTCTGTCATTGAGATTACCCATTCAATCTTCAGTTGTTGATTCGGGTACTCGTATCTATAGGGGAGGGCGTATTATGCATAAGAGATAGATCATGCAAGTTGCATGTGTTGCTTACAGTCTCTTTGTGACATTTATCATCCGCATCTCCGATATACGCAGCACATTTCTTCTTTTTATCTTCCCTTTTTTAGTATTTGCTATAGGAAAAGCGCATGTGATGAGAGGACAATGCCAAGACGGCTCCGTTCATATCAAATAATGTTTGGTAGTCCGAGAATCTGAGCAAGAAGGCTATGTCAGCAGGGGAGACGGGGGAAAACTACTATCTACGTTGTGTTCTATTAACAGTAACCCGCTTGTTTGTATTTTAGCTCTGACCAAATAGCATTTACAACAAAACTTGGTTGGAACAACTGCTACAAACCTATAACAGCTCAATAATATGTAAATGAGACATTCTAGTATTTCTCCAGGTTATGGTATTATCCAGGCAGTTATTAAGATATTCATTCATTGTTAAAGAACATACCGTGTGGGCTTGCAAAAGAAATAGCAAATTTTCGTTGCCGTACTATTGATGCTTCAGAGCGGCTTTACGTTTATTGTTTATTGAATAAATTTTGTTCATTTTTCTATTACCTACTTCACGTTTGCCTTTCTACTTATCCTGGTAATTATGGCTGATCTGGGAAATTAATAATTCCTAACGGGGCAATCATTTCATTTCACCGACAATCATTTCGCCGACAAATATTCACCAACATTATTTCGAAATTATCCTTTTTTGGTAGTTAATTGTCGGTGAAATGCACTGTCGGTGAAATGTACTGTCGGTGAAATGATTGTAGATGAAAGAATACGGACCTTCCTAACTGTCGTTCAAGTATTGTCTTGCCAATTTAACTTGCGCGAGTTCTGAAATTTGAAGCCAGAGAATATCTATGCCATTGTTTACTAACAGGAGAATCTTGCCATATAATCCTTGATGTCTATTCTCTGTTACCTTGGCTTGGTCATTTTGTGTGAGCACATTTTTCTTTTTTGTCTTTGCTTATGATGCACGGACGTTTGTATTCTTCACTAGCGGGTGCTTATTACGAGAAAAGTAACAAATAATTAACCCGATGCATTATCGATTTATCAACGCGACATAGATTGGAATTGTTTGAGGGAGTTACAGTGCGCGAAAAAAGTAATGAGAATAAAATGTATCATAATAAATTTTGATTTTCTTTGTCATATTCAACCAGTTAAAAAAAAAGCTGTATAACACGTGTTAACAAAGCCTGTTAGATAACACGACTGCATTTTGTTTTGATTTTTGTTACACGTTTATTAACTTTACATTCAACACACAATGACCAAAACCTCGCTTAATCAACGTTATATGACAATAACCTCTTTGTGGGAGGCTGGCACGCGTGATGCACAAATTAACTTCTATTCCACCTTTTACTGTATACAAATATATCAAAAAACTTAAAAATAATATTTCTTTAAACCCTCTGCCCCGATCTGGCAGGCCAAGGAAGTTTTCCCCTAAACAGCGTCGGCATCTTGGCCAGCTTGTCTCAGCAAACAAATACTCTATGAGCACTGAACTCTCGAATACTTTAAATGATTATCATTCTAACTTAAATGTTAGTACTCAATGCTCCATAACTCCATATCACGCCACAGTTCCAAAATCCATTCCTCTTCTTACAGCCACTCATAAACAAAATCGAGTGGCATTTGCCATAAAATACAAGAAACAAAATTGGAACAAGGTCGTATTTTCTGATGAAACTACGTTCCAGATGTTTGCAAAATACTCAAAAAGTATTTTGCAAACATGACACTCAGCCTCCAAGTAAGGCCATGGTGAAAAAAAACATCACAATAACAAAAGATTGCTCATTTCATAATCATGCGGTTGTACTAGCAGTATTACTAGCTTCGAGGTAAAAAAGACTTATAACGAATACATATATCATGATTGACCTATTACGCACACTTATTAAATCTTCTCAGGCAGAAAAATTTCCCTGACGATACTGTATCCGACTTGTCTTTATTGGAGCGTTTAATCCATCGACGATCATCATACTACGCCCTTTTTGGCACTGAAGGCTGATATTAGCTGCATCTTAACGATTTCATACAAGGCATGCCAGAAATTCTTCTCTTCAAGGTGAACGATACATAATGAAACCGGATATAACGAAGGAGATTGTGCAGACACTTTTCTCCGTTATATCGAGGAGGGGTTCGCTGTATATACAGTATATCTAATTATGGTAATACATATTGATACATAAAAAGTTCTGTTATATCTTTATTGTAATAGTAATTCAAGATTTACAAATTCATCTAACAACAGTCTAACTACAGCTCTGAACCAGTGACAATCAGTTCCGATTGAACGTCTTGACCGTCACGACCCCTTCTCGGCGGAGATCAAGTATTTCAAGCCCGACCCCCTTTTTCTGCGGGGTAAAGTATTTCAAGCCCGACCCCCTTTTTCTGCGGGATAGAGTAGTTCTCTAAACCCCATTGTGGTGTGGATATTGGTGTGGATATTGGCGATTACCCACTTTGGCCGAATCGTAAGCAATCCGAGATGGAGAGGGAGTCGGACGATTGGCTGCTGTATAGACGCCAGAACACGTCGAAATCCGACCCGAGGTGGACATTATGTATACTGCTAGGACCAAATATTGATATAAGGAGAACGGTTAGTTTAATGATTTTAACTTTACGTTGAATTAATGATAGTTACACTATAAGCTAAGACAATAAGTTTACGACAGTTTGTTGAAAGGAACAGTAAGCTTGCGTGTGTCGGGGGTGGTGTCAGAGAGAAAATAAACAGAAACATAATATTGTCCTTCCCGGAATACATACCACTTCGAGAGAGAGGGGTTTCCAGAGTAGTAGAGTAGTATTATTATTTTTTTTGTCGTTGTATATGATAGCTGACCTCTGGGTAAGGAAAGCGTCTCACTGTAAACAATAAGAGGGGGACGATAAGTAAATTGGAAATGGGGAGGGTGCGTTTTTTAACGTATCCGCTCAGTTAGAAACACAGAATTAGTTTAATCGCTCACGTTTTTAGTCCTTTAGTCGTATGTAAGCGGAGTAGGCGTTGATGGAATGGCTTTCTTTTAGCAGGTAAATTTGCTTTAAAATTTTTGTAAAGACCCTGAAAGGTCGGACTGTCGGAATATGGTTTTTTTTTTAACTGTTATATAACCGTCATGTTACACGATGAAATATTGCAGTCATATGAACAATCTTATATTGTTCTGGCCCATTCTAGAATGGGCTAACTGCGGCTCGGCCCATTTTAAGATTCTGATTTGATGTTGAGATGTTGTACGATGTGATAAAGTATGCTACTAGACGTTGTACAATCTATATATATATATATATATATCTTAAAAAAATTGGTCTGCACAGCAGACGAACATTGCATATTTGCACGACGCAATCGCATGCAATGTAACGTAAAAGATTTTTCTGGATCACGTGCCTTTCTTCCTCGAATTTTGCCTTTGTACTTAATATTAAACGCCTTTGCCAAAAAATGAAAAACTCAAAGTTTTACTCCTCAACAGTCCCAAGAATGATTAAAGTTAGGATTAAACAAAAAAATGAGCTGATTTTGCCAAGTACTAAGGGATAAAAAAAATTGGATTTCTGCACGGCAGACAGACACTGCATATTTTGCACGACGCAATCGCATGCAATGTAACGTAAAAGATTTTTCTGGATCACGTGCCTTTCTTCCCCTTTGTACTTAAACATCAGTACATTATCAGGAATTTACCTGCCATGTCGCACAACCCGACACGTCGCACAGTCCATAATATTTCTATCTGAGTGTCCAATGAAAGGATGATGTTTGAGCTTGCACGACCTGGCAGGTTGTGCGACATGGCAGGTAAATTCCCGATTATCATCAATACTGCAATAATAATAACAGTATTTTCTCATGGCCAACTTTATGTTGCTTGCTCTAGGACTACGTCTAGACAAAGCCTTAAGATTCCAATAACAGGCCGGCTGAAGCGGGATACTTTTTACGTAGACCTGTAAATAGTTTATTTCCGTCGTTATGTACGCATTATTGGCGGTTACACACTACACGTATGCAGTTGGACCGTCAGCGAAGGGTCAACAAACTCGTGTGATATGATAAATATGCGTATGTCGATCTCTTATTTATAATAATAATTATATTACGTCGTTTGCTCTCTATTAAACATTTTGATTGTGAAGGATGACATCTCCCAATACCTGCAATATGGAGAGTATCAGTGGTAGCTTGACAATATACCAAACAACAGGATATCACTGACAGAAGCAGCAAGACTTCAAAGTTCAGCAGTAATTATAATACAGGGTTCATTGTAAATCTAACTGCAATACTAATACTAATAGGTGTTTATGTAAGAGGTCTGTGATACAATATTATAAATAAGATCGACATACGCATATTTATCATATTGGTGTATTGACAACATCTAGTAGCATACTTTATCAAATCTCAACAATAAAAAACGTGTGCCTAAATAAAGACCTCGAAACCTCAACAATAAAAAACGCAATCTTAAAATGGGCCGAGCCGCAGTTAGCCCTCATTCTAGAATGGGCCAGAACATACACTCACCGGACAAAAGTATCGAATCAGCTTGACGATCAATTAGTAAAACATGAAAAATCTAAATTTTCAAACATCTGTATTGGCATTATTTACTAAGTAAACAACCAGAATTTTTATATTGTTATGAAACTAATTGACTGTAGTATTCGAATAAAATACAAACAAGTTGTTATAATGGAGCTATTATCTACCAAACTGCCAATATATATGTTACACATATATGTTGTCACTTCAGCAAATTACAGCTTTGTTATGATACGTTGTGTAAATTTGTCAGTATTTTGTTCGAAAACTACTTCATAACAATACAAAAATTCTGGTTGTTTGCTTAGTAAATAATGCCAATACAGATGTTTGAAAAATTAGATTTTTCATATGTTTTACTAATTGATCGTCAATACTTTTGTCCGGTGAGTGTATATAAACCATTGATAACATTCCAAATCACTGACTATTTAGGTAGAAGAGCATAGTTCACAAGTTATGAAGTTACATTAATTTGTGACGCGTACTGTAAGATTGTTGTTTGCGACTAAAAGCCGTCTATCTGAACATTGACATTATGCAGTTCTTCTCCTCATGTCGTTGATCGTATCAATTGTTTGCAAAAACTCTACTAATTGATTATCTCATTAATAATAATAAATTATTCCGTATCTGGTATTAGTATTCAAAAAATTGTTGATTTGATTGGCTGCTGCCCTTTTTTTACCTATATTACCCGAGTCGTACTACATGCTTCTATAAGAAACATCTAATACACAATTGCCGCAGACTATTACACGCTTACGTGCCTTTCAAGACCGGTAACCATAAAACTGAAAGAGATAAGCTTATACATATTGTATGTTATTTAACCGAGACGAGCATCTCGGAGGGAAGGATTTATAATAATGGTACTTGAAAGGGTGCAAAGAGGATTTACGATTTACTTTATGGCATTCCCTGTGCTGATATGGTAATATGTTGCTGCTGCCATCCTACAGCGGCCACATCCTCAGAATCTTTAATTCCTGGATTACAACGACGCTAAAGAGTCGCTATTATGAAGCCAGTCGGTCAACTGACAATGTATACCGAACAAAAACAAGCATAAAAGTCATAATCGATCTCAAACAATTTTCACCGGATGAATATCGTGGGGGAAGTTAAATACTGTTGCCGAGGAGCTAATATATGTCCCAACGGGGAAGACTAATTCAATGGGCATTGAATATGCGTTGCAGCCTTTTGGTCGTTATTGCATATAGAATCTAGCCTTGTGTAAAACAAATCCCGTTGGAATTGTATAAAACGAGACAATGACGTATATGTCTCATGGGAAGGTGGTCCAACGATTGAGTCAGAACTAGAATAATCTTGAAGAATGGTTTCTGGATGTATTACGAATCAGTCTGCCAAATTCCGCATAATCTACGTAACCATAGGAACAATGCAATCAGAAGATGTGTCACTTGAGCTTTCTCCATTCCTTTCTTCGCCATCATCCGAAGCAACTTAATGTTTCCTAGATCATTACAATTTCTGACGCTTTGACGCGCGAACGGCATTTGTAAATACTCGAATTGGATTGACTGTCCGAAGACTGTGCGAATTTGACGATCAAAATCAACACATAGGACTGAAGATAATTTAACGGGGATTTAGGAAGTTGAGAAAGATTGTTTTATTATTTCAAATGGGAACTTTGAGAGAACGGTCTAAGGAAGAGGATGTATGGATACGGAAAGAGATTTTGTCCAAATAAACTAGCCCAGTGGTACTGCACAAACCGCATTGCTGAGACGATGGTGCGGAGAAAAGTAAGACAAGACTTACAAAGGATGTAGGAAGGACGTTGATCGACAATAGACAATTTGCTAGCTTTGCTGGGGAGATGGTTAAACCCTGACAAAGCTTAGATAATGGTTAGGAATTATTTCGCAAAAATGAGACAGGCACGAACTGCCGAGAAGGGAAATATGAGAGCGCAGTGTAATAATAACCTCGGTGTGTTTTACAGAAGCGGTGACATTGTTGAACAAGACATTTTGCAAAAATTTGTTCAGTTTAGGCGCCTGCGCAGGTCAATCTCTCATTTCCGAGCATGCTGACACATGATTATTCCCGCAATTTTGGAAAGATATTCAACCAAACGTCTCTACTACCTACTGGTTAATGCCGATAACTGAACTGTTTAACGTTGATTTCTCGGGATAATTATTACGAACAATAGTGTAAGTACAATGGAGTTATCGAAAGCGATGGTTGGTAATCTTGTTACAGTGAAACAAGTCTGACTGATATTAACGCTTTGATCTGACAAATAGACGTATTTGAGAAGCAATAGGAATTATTAAGCAGATCGGAAATGGGAAGGTTGTTTCGAGTAATATATATCTGAAAGTTCGCACGAGAATAATGTGATGAAAAGAAAATGAATAATGAGGACGGCGGGTATGAACGATGTGCGATGCAGTAGGAATGTGGGGAAAGGGGCGATGGTTGATGGAAATACGGACGAAAAACGAGACGGATAGAACCCATGATTTCAGGTCATTCATTTTCGTCGGCCAGGCATGATGCTGTGCCAATGCGAAATATAGGGAGTACGGTTACGACTTGACTAAATGAAATTTTAGTGCTTGGCTTTATGATAGCACCAGGTGAGACATTGGGAAA
Organism: Paraglomus brasilianum; assembly: GCA_910592345.1. Lineage (NCBI taxonomy): Eukaryota > Fungi > Glomeromycota > Glomeromycetes > Paraglomerales > Paraglomeraceae > Paraglomus > Paraglomus brasilianum. The sequence goes on from CAJVPI010000445.1 coordinate 29,015, forward strand.
TGTAGAATGTGAACTTGTAGAAGTGGGATGTTTTTAGGAAATCATTATGGGAAATTGAAGATAAAAGTCATCGATTTTAATGTATTGTGTGCTTTTTCTTACGTGCAGCCTTTTTATTCAAATAAAAAAGTTTTTGCGAGCGCAGCAATTCCTGCGAGAGTTAGAAGCTGAAGATAAGCTAGAGAGGCTGGAAGGTTTGAGAAGAAGCATACCCGGACGAGAAACATGTTCTAGAAAGACAGGAAGACTGGGAAAGAGGTTCGGGCAAAGGAAGGTATGTGTGTGAAGAATGGAGTGCGAGCGCTGCGTGGGCGTATATGGGCTGGAGTGGAAGAAATGCAGCAACCAAGAATCCCATGCTTATAAAATTTACATGCATGTTAAGCGTAACTGTTGTCAATGTGTGTGCAAACATTGACGCGGACGGACCTATCATCAAGATACCAATTCTTCACTCGACTAAGTCATATGGTATGTATTATAATGTTCCGAAGACGATGAATGCACTATGCATTGGGTAACATAAAGGATATTTTCGCAATTAGAATGAAAGGAGTGAAGGGTAAGAGGGATATCCAGAAGAGCAGTATGAACAGAGCTCGCTTTGTAGAGTTTGATAGCTCGGCGCTATACAGCTATATGAAAAATGATTACAGTATTAAATGAGAGGAGCTTCGGTAGCTTAAAGACGAGCGGAGATTGGGAATGGCAAGAGAAGATGAAGATCATGTAAACGTTTATCGGCAGAAAGACGATTCTGCTCGCTGATCAGCAACGTGTTGTGAGTTAAGCGTAAAACTTTATTGAAATGTCGATCCGTCTTACCGCCAACTCTCTATTAAATATATTGATATATCCCGCGCCCCAACAAAAGCTGACAAACACGGCAACAGAGCCACTAGAGGAAGATCATAACAATGTCCTATGTGAAATCAACGCAGCACGATTATTAAGACTTGATGAAGAATTCAAACAGACAGAACAAGGTCCGATAAAGGACGGTGTAACAACGGAAGATGCT
>CAJVPI010000446.1:0-30027 GCA_910592345.1 Paraglomus brasilianum
TCTCGAAAAGGAAAGTAAATACTCTAGTAAGCTCTTACCTACAGGAGAATTACCTAAACCAAGAAATAGCTATGATTTGGATTCAGCTCCAGGTATGCAGTTATATGTTGATACAAATGAAGTCAATTTACAATGTTAACATCGCCCATTCCTTATAATTTAGAGACTCAACCTCTTTTTTGAATTAACTTGTAATTCACGGATTTATTCCTCTTCCAAATACGATATGCTTTTATGCATGTCAATCTGGTTGAGTAACAGAATTCTGAAATAAATCGCGCACGTTTACTATTAACTGTCTTTGATCATTTGAATATGTAAGAAAAATATAGAGTACATTATGTAAATACCTAAAGTTTATGAAGCTGGTAATGAGTTTGATGATAATCGTTCTGAATAAAATGCATGGTTACATTCGAAGCTTTACTACCAATTTCATTCATACCCAGGCAGGCAAGATTTGATTGGGCATTGGATAAAGTCTTGATAGACCAACATTTTCAGCAAGTGATGCTAGTATATCCATGGTGTTGACATCCAAATACGCGGGAAATATAATGAAATCATATGATCTGGCAGAGATAGTGTCTTTTGTCACTGGAGGGAGGAATTTGCCAATCTTCCCACTTGTACTGAGAAGAATATTAAAGAACCCAACCCATGAAATTTTTCGAATTTGTCGTCTCCATTGAACAAAATAGGTTTCATCACCTTTTGCCTTTGTAAGCAATTCATGTGCCTCGTCGATAGAACAAACTATAGGTATTTCCGTATCGGGAAATAATTTCTTTACAAAATTTTCGTTGCCGTAATCTGATGAAATACTTCTTTGTTGTAATAACGATTTAAAGACACTTTGCCAGAATTCATTACACTCAGTTTTGTGATCATCTTTGATTTGAATATTCCAAAACTCCTCTGCGCTCCAGTCTTTACTTTTAATTTCTTTGATCGCTATAAATAAAAGAGCTCCGAATTTATGGTCTCGAATTGTTTTCAGAATTTTTTAACGTAAGGTGTTGATGCAGGATACCCAGAACTACTCCCATGCCGTTTACAAATGTACAGGATATAGGTCCCCTTGGTTCTCAGCTCCCTAACGAGTCGTGTTTTACCAGAACCAGGGCTTTGTATGATTGTTAGGTAAGGGGCGTATGTTTTATCTGCCATTCATTATGAAATTGTTTTAGTCGCGAATAGAAAGTTTCCAAGGTTGTGCCTTGGTATTCGACTTGAAATGCTCCTTCAATACGATTTGGTTCAATATTACTCGCACCTGTAAAATTATAAGATGTACAGTATAATAAGCGGGCGGGTAATAAGAAATAATTATTGTTTAGTAACGCAAAGCGCCAATAGCCTTAACCATGCATTCTTACTTTCTTCTCCTTCCTCTCCGTACAAGCTCTCATCATCTAACGATGATAAATGTCAGAAATAAGCGTGTATATTTCAAAAGATTCGGATACAATCATTTTACACATACCTTTTCCCCGATTATAATAATCACTAATGCCTCATCTTCTGCACTGTATAATTAGCAATAGATGTACTGGGTTTCAAGACATACTTTCCTTTGCGAAGGCGGATTAATTCTTCTGAAAAGTCTTTAAGAGATTGCAATTTATCTTTGATCAACCTTTCGAGATTATGTAAGTTATGTATATTTTTCTTCTCCAGTTCTTCTTATCCAAAGGAGACAGCATCATTATTCCTATAACGAACCCATATGCTCTTATTTTTTTAGGCAATATTACAGTTAGATGGAATGTGAGTAAGGAGTATTCAGGCATTTCGTAATAAATGTATGGGACTGCAATTAACGTGCAACGTTAATAACAAGATGATATTTAAAGCTATACTAACAGGGAGGGTGTGGAGTTTGAAGGCATATGTTGTAATTATAGCAGAAATTACCTTTGTCTTTGCTTCTTTTAATTAACCTTATAATTTTTTGTGCCACACTCCGTATGGTATTTCAAACGCGCCGCGTTTGCGAGTAAGTGTTTTTACATTTAATTCGAGAAAAGCTAAACCATTCATTCCCCGAGTATTAAATCTCTCAGTTTCTCCATCTTCAAGTTCTAGTTCATTTTGTCTTGCTTTTAGAAAATTTACCACATCTGCACGGTCCCATCCCTGGACTACTTGTAATGTTGGAACGGAATTTGCATTTGAAGTGGACATTGTGTTACTGAATAATATTCGCGGAGAGCCTGAGAAAAAAATATATTAGTAGCGACTCTTTGATAACGCGGCTTTCTGCCACTTGTCAATTTGAGATTAGTATGGTTGTTATGTTAACACGCGAAGGGTTGGCGCTTTTATTGTGAATGGATTGTACGACAATAAACGTAAAAGTAACACAATAAGGAGTTGACGAATGGCGTGTTGCCATAATTTGCTATTGGCTATTGACACAAAGTAAACCAAAGCAGCGATGCTTGTTGCGTAATAGAAAGCGGAATATCAATATGAAATTTCGATTGGGTTAGAACATTGCACTATAGACAGCGCCAAATGTAAAGCTCTTATCTATTTCTATATGCGTATAAGTACTTAGATACAGATCACGAAGCCCACAATATGTCACCCCTCTATCGTATTTCTCTATATTCTTGACTAAAGAGGTAAAGTTTTGAGCTAGAGAATGACGGTTTGTTTGGTGCATTACCTTGAATAAATACATGTCTTATTTTTTGGGTTGTTTTTTTAGTACATAATGGACACTTTGAACAAAATCTATAAAGGGACACATTCCAATTCCATACGAAAAAAATTTTAGCCTAGTCAAAATTTTAAGCTTTATTTGCTTCAAGGCAAGTATTTATTTTATTCATTATAATTGCAGAATTGTTGCCCATTGGCATTTCTAATATGTAGTTTTACTTTCCTTATCGTTATTGTTATATAAACTTGTTTTATTGAGAATAATTTTACATGTTCACTTTTCCGATTTTGCTGCAAATGCCACGTATAATAAATATGTAATGAAGTTTGTACTTTTTATAGCCAGTAGCCAGAGCCAGTTGGTTTTTAATTAACTTTGTTTACGAAATTTTGTTAAATACAACTTTCATCTTCAGCCGATTGAGGGGCATAATAAGTTTATTCAAAGTAATTATACATATACTTTACTTTTCATGTTTAAATAACGTTAATTCTTTGTCTCACTATAGAAATTATTATGCGAAGATAGGATTCGAGCATTTGACGAACTCGTGGAGACAAAGTGAATTAGGATTACATTAATTAACATTGACATCGGTAGAATTATAATTGGTTTACGGTATCCATGGTCACTTGCAACCTTTATTCATGATTTATTTGACATATGTAGTTTATCGAATATCATTATTATTGCGGTTTGCACTTTGATGGGTTAATATTATTGTACTGCCTATGCTGCGCCACCGCAGGAGTTGGTAGTCTGCGCGCGTCTCAGCGATAAATATCATGTGTTTCCCAAAAATTTAGGATTCTTAGTATGAAATGGCGTTCAACCAGGGAAACAATAATTCTACGACAAGACCGACATTCGGTACGGTACTTATATAACAATACACGATTTACAATGCTTCTTGTTTTGCCCAACGCGATATATTGCTAAACGGATAGTGCAATAACCGATTATTTCAAGTTTAGGCTTTGGTCAGAATCCAGGCGGATTCTCTTTTGGTAGCTCGACTAATGCAGCATCTCCGTCTTTCGGCGGCGCAATGCAAAATAACAACTCAATATTAAGTTTTGGCTCGGCGTCTCAAAGCGCAACGCCACTGACATTCGGCGCATCACAAACAACAGCAGCGACATCCCCGTTTGCTACTGCGATCACTAGTAGTGCGGGAACTTCTCCGTTCGCTGCAGCACAGTCACCACAAACCTTTTCCGGATTTGGTGGATTGGGTTTTGGAGGACCTTCGCAGGCGGCCTCTACCAGACCTTCGTTTGGTGGAATCAATGCTTCTACAACTTCCGCTCCTGCTTCTACTGGGCTTGGCTTCGGTTTTGGGGGGCTTTCGCAGGCGTCCTCTACCAAACCTTTGTTTGGTGGAACTGCAAATACCACCACCACAACTTCTACTTCTGCACCCTCTGGGCTTGGCCTTGGTTTTGGGGTGCCGACGCCTACCAAACCTTTGTTTGGTGGGACTGCACCTACGACTTCCACTTCCACTTCTGCTTCTGCTTCCACTTCCCCAGGATTTGGCTTCGGTTTCGGAGCACTTTCTCAAGCGAACACTACCAGACCTTCATTTGGTGGATTCGGATCTACCACTGCCACTACTACTTCCGCAACCACAATCAACTCTCCCAGACCTTCATTTGGTGGATTCGGATCGACGACTGCCACTACTGCTCCCGCTGCCATTACTACTCCCGCAACCACAATCACAACCAATACCTCTGCGCCGATTGGATTTGGGGGATTCGGAGGGTTCTCACAGGCAGCTTCCACCAAGTCGCCGCTTGGTGGAGCTGTAAATACTGCTAATACTACTAATTCCACTGGGTTAGGCTTTGGCTTTGGAGGACTTTCTCAGGCGGCCTCTCCTAAACCTTTGTTCGGTGGAACAGCCACCACCACAACAACAACAACATCAACAGCCCCCATAACTGCCCCCACAACTGTCCCCACAATTGCCCCCACAATTGCCCCCACTGCCACAGCTACTTCTACCACTTCAACTACCGCTGCCACTGGGACTGCCTTTAGTTTAGGTGGAATGTCGCAGGCGAGTTCCACCAAACCTTCGCTCGGAAGTAATTTCTTTGCTCGATCTACAACACCACAAAGTACGACTTCATCTTTAACCATGCCACAACCTAAAATATCATTATCGACTAAACCACCATCGGCAGCGCCGATAGCGACATCATCAACGACGGCAACAACGGCAACGACGGCAACGACGGCAACGACAGCAACGACAGCAACGACATCACCTTTAGCAACGACATCAACTTCAGCAACGACATCAAGATTACCAAAACCAATTTCAACACCAGCAACGACATCAGGATCAGCTCCGACGATTCCTAATTGGTTGAAGACTGCATCAATTGAAGATATTATGAACAAGTGGAATAAGGATTTAGATGTATGCGAAAAGGGATTTCATAGTCAAGCAAAGGAAATTGGTGAAATGGACCGTAAAGTCATCGATAATATTGGGAAAGTAGGTGTATTGAATTAGACTGTATATCAATTGTTTGTGCAACATTTATTAATATATATCTTCTCAAAGGTCGGTGAAATTGCTAACCAAGTTGAAAGTATCAAAAGCATTCAGCAAGTAATTCGTTCAGATCTGGATAATATAGCTGAGCAATCCGGGTATTTGGAGAAAATAGTTGAACAATATGAAACGAAATATGCAAATATTACTGCAGAGACAGCAGTTGACAAAACGCGCGAGAAAAGGTATACATCAAAAATCTGAGCCGGATACGTGATTGATAATTTAAATTTATACGGCCTCTCTCTTTTCTATAGTTATAAACTGGTCGAGTCGATGAATGAAGATTTGGATAAAATGGGTCAAACTCTGGCTACAATAATAACAGAAGTCAATCGTAACATGTCAACATCAAATGCTGTTGCTTTGGGCGATGAAACAGACATTTCTGCACAGAATGAAGAGGAGGATGCGGTACGCAATTTTGTCAATCGAACGTTATTTTTATCGTCTTACGAATTATCATTTATTTTTTTTTTTTCTTCGATGCCTTTCTTAGCTTGATGAAGTTGTCAAGATCTTGAACGCACACCTAACTTCGTTGCAATGGATCGATCAGACAGCCACAAAGTTGTCTGAACAGTTCAAAGCGACCAAGATTGCGTTAAGAGATGCCCAGGGAAATGGGAATGGTGTTTCATAATGTAAAATTCATATTAGTCGCACTAAACGTAAAACTCGTATTTATCCCTTGAATATATAATAAAATAATATGAGGGACATGTCATATTCAATCATCTTATGCAACTGGAATGCTGACGGTCGTATATAGCGTATTATGTCTAGAGAAATGAGACTTTTGTCAATTAATACGTATTCATCTATAACCACATATTGGAATATACTTCCCAATGGTCAGAAATTTGGGTATATATATTGGGTCAACACGTATTCATTCTTGACTGACGTGCAAATAAGTTTACTCGTCACCCCCTTGTAGAAGCATTTGTGTTGAAAATTTTTCAACTTACCAGTGCACAAGACTTGGACTTTGATAGAATCCGTTTGCTCAGGTGAAGAAAAGTTCAAGTGACAAATACAGTCGAAGGCAAAGAAAGTTGGAAAACGCCCTATCTGGTCAATCGAAATAAAGTGTATAGGACTTTCTTGCAAAGAGAAAAGCTGAAGAAAGGGATGGGTTCAATCGTACAACAATAAATTTTAATTTAGCGATATTTTCTGATTGTAAATGTTGTAAATGTCACATGGTTATCAACACCTTTTTAAAAAATGCAAGTTTCTGTAAGCTCACTTTGTCTGCAGTCCACCCCAAAAAAATCGTTAGGCGAGATACTTTGATAAGCCAAGATACAAATTAATTATTGTATATTGTAACTTTTCCACGAAGTCTGTTCTACAGAATTACATGCTTTATATTCCCATATTGCGGAGTTGGCTGTTAAAAGTCATGCCATTTATCAACAGGCCGAAAACAAAGCCAATAAATACTCCGAAAAAGAAATCGCCTTTCCGTCAAACGCTTAACGAAAAAAAGAAATGGCGAGTATTGAAGTTAAACAACGGGAAGAACGTGCAATCAATGAGCTTGACGAGGCGAAGAGGGTGTTGCAGGAGTTTAAGGAGAGCGCGACGCAGGGGAAGTTATTGGAGACGCTGAGGGTGAGCAGACCTAAAGGCAGTGCAACAACAGCTGTGGGAGAAACTGGAGGAGAAGGAGAAGCGTCTGGAGGAGGATGTTTGAAACCGTATAGCACATGTGGAAGTCACTCACCACAACAACTCAACCAGGTAATGACTTTGTGACTCGGGTATTGGGGACGTAGAGTAGTGTGTAAAAATATGATCAATAAGTCTAAAATAGAACCTCATGTATCCATTCATTTATATTTACAAATATCTTCTCAGCTTCAAAGAAGTGGAATACTTAGACAGTAGGACACAGAACATTGCCGGATACAAGAAAGAGCCCCTTTCACAATTAGCAGCTTTAGAGGTCCACCTTAGTTGCATCTAATAAAGGACATGAAACCAGGAGCCAAGTGTGATGCGCCCGCAATCGGTGACGTATTCTCTGTGTCCCTTCACTGTCCGTTCACTGCTTCTGTGTATTCAAACGTATACCAATAGACTATCGATAGAATAATAGAAGTAGCTGCTAAAAATATATCAATTAGACCGATCAAAAGATATATAAGCAGTAGGGGTTTCAGCTAGAATCGGTGTGTTATGTTCGCAGTGTTTCGCATAGTATCTTTATAAATCCATATCTTATTGTTAATAAACGAGTATCGCATTTACTCTGAACTTATATTATGGATATATCTGAGAAACCGTTATATCTGTATATCAACCAAGGATAATTGCCTCTTGTCCCGCAATTATCTGGGTGGCGAATTAGGATATTTAATCGTTAGCTTTCGAACGCGTTCAATCTAAGTGATAAACCATTGTCAACTATATATTATGTCAATTTTGTTCATGAACAGGTGGATCAATATCCATGGTCCAGTCTACCCTACCTTCATGTCTATTATACTGGTATGTTGTGCTATGAACATACAGTGTGAAGGAAAATTATTCCGAGTTTTTCATACATGTGTAACCTACCCAAATCGCGTCATTAAAAATGCAAATTTTTGTTGTTACCTGCTCACAAACTTTTGATTTGACTTTGTTTGCTCTGTTTTCTTTAATTGAAATTTAAAATGTCACCATCATCTAAAAAACACAACGTCAAAACTATTACATGTATGGAACGAAGGGATACGTGATGCTTCTGAATTACACTCCTGTACTCATATGCCATTGAGTACAATATATTACAATATAAACAAGCTTGAGAAAAATGGGAGTGTCAGCAATGGCAGACCAAGAAAGATTACTGCCAATGTGTTATGTGCAATCAGTCAGTATTAGTATGTTCAGCAGGATTCTTCTATGTCTGGAAAATCAATTGCTGCAAGAATGGTGGAGTTTCTTGCACAACAATGACTAAGCATTTGGCTAAAAAAGGTTATAAGAACAGTCTACCCCTATGAACACCAATTACATCAACCCATAAAGAAAATCGTGTTGCATGGGCATATCATCACCTTAATGACAGTTGGAAAAAGACAATATTTACTGATGAAACTGCCTTCCAATTGTTTAGCAACACAATTAAACATTGGTACAAAAATACAAGGCCTGTCCGCCTAATGCCAAAAGACAGGCATAAGATTTTTGCTTGGGGAGGATTTTGTATCAAAGGAAGACTAGTCTTTTCTGTTTTCGAGGCATAATGGATAGTAAACTCTATTTACTATGTTGAAATAGTAGAATTAGAATGACATCTCCCAGAGGTAAACAGAATGCTGGGGAAAAAGTGGAGAATAATATTCTTTGAGGCGGGATTGAATTTTCTCTGGATTTACGTGCATGAGCTCTTCGCGCACAATCCACGTGATGGGGCATATTCTCCATCTAAATAATATAAAACTGGTTCATTCTTTGACACTATAATTTTTCGAATTGTAAATAAAGTCGGAGACCATATTGGATCAGTTGCACGTTTCTGATTTTCCATGCCACCTTTCCATTCGGCGTTAGCAAGCAAATATCGAACTGTGTCACCTTTATTTAGCTTTGTTTCACTATTACCGACTGGACGCTTATATTTTGTAGATGGTCTAGATTCCACTCGCTCTAATGTTATAGCTATTACTGGGGCTAAACCCTACCTTAAAGATCCTGGAGCTCTAATAAGACGTGTTGGATAATTATTCAAGTAATCGATAACTTTTGGCAGATGCTTAACCCATGCTCTTATTAATTTAGATTCGAAGATAGAAATTCAACTGCGTATTGAATTTTATATAAAATTTGCGCAAGTGTCTTATTAAATTGTTCTACAATTGCTAAGCCTCGATGACTATAGAGATTCAATTACCCGAATTGTAACATTATGTTAATCGAGTGGTTTCGCCCATAAATTCACGCCCACCATCACATTGTAATAACTCAGGCCAGGAAAGAGGAATATTTGGGACGTCGTAGATTTTTCTAAATGCTTTTGCAGCTTCCGAACTGTTTTTTGATGTCAATGGTATAGAATATTTGAATCTACTGGCGACATCTACAATGTTAAGAACCCATTTGAATATCTTTTTATGTACTTTATTATTGGTAAGGCGTAAAAGATCACACTGGTGCACACAGCGAAATTTTACCATAACTGACTCCTGGAATATCTTTCGGTGACGGAGCATATTTGTGCCATTCATTCTGGTCTATGAGCCAATCACGCACTTTCTCGAATGGAAATTGAATCCTTCCCTTCCATAAGCTCCGAGGATTAGAGTGATAGCCAGCAGGTTTGTAGAACATCAGCCCGCAACATAATCATCAGGATTTATGTATATAGTGGGATACTCATTTTTTAACGCAATAAATTAAGATAAATAATATACTATATAAACATCCCCGCCCCCGCATATAGAAATTAGAATGCCAAGAACGTTTTACGTTTTTTGCAATATACAATGTAAAACAACAATCGGTCTGTGGGGCAGGAAGTTTTTCTTCTAGATCCGGCATTCGTGCAACTCGCGCAAACAAATATAGAATTACGGGAGGAGTTAAATTGCGCGAGGTTGAAATTAATCGTACCAATCAATGAGAAGAAAATTTACCAGCTTATGCGGGAACTAGAAAAATGTGAGGGAGAGCTAAACCGTCAGAACTCAAAAATTTTAGATCAAGAAGACGAAATCGATGAAATAATTGACGCTAGAACTTCAAGTCTTGTGCGGGCCATGGTTTTGCACGGGCTAAAAAGCGAAAACAAGAGCGACAATAAAAGGTTTGTCTTTTATGCAACTAATAAAATAAGTATTAATGTAAGAATAACGCAATTTGCTGTTTTCAGTTATCATCACTTTATATGTTCCAACCGTCATTATTTACACGCTGTATGCAAAATTGCGTACCGCGGGACACAAACTATATACAACATATACAGTTTGACTGATATGACCGTCTGGATGAAGTGCAATGCATGAACAACAATAAGGTATGACATTCCTTATCCCACAATTAACACGGCTGTAAGCTGTCCTGGCAACGATACACAATGAAGTACATATAATTTCACGTTGTGAAATACACGTTATAATCGTCAAATACGCAAAAGACTTATCTGTAAAATCTAAATTTTGTATTTCACTTGAATAAACAAATGATCAAATCTTGCGCGCGACATTTCAAATGGCCTTAAATTTCATTTTAAAGGGCCTGTGTCGTTTTAACCTGTGTCGTTTTAGCCGCCACAATAATTAATAACAACAATTTGTTCGTGCTGGAATTTTATTGCCTCACATCGGAACTACTACAGTATATTTTACACATATTATATATACCATACAAAGTTTCGGAAGTCACGGGACTGCAAAATTGGTGTTGCACGATAGTTTACCTAATTTCCAACGAACGTCTCGTCTTATATTCGAAATGTCCGTCTTACACGTATTGTTAAAACTAAATTTAGCAATATCTGTAATTATGCAATAAATTCTAAATTATCACTATACCACTGATGAAGGCCGTTAAGCAGGCAGGCAAAACATAGAGTCGCTTGATACTGTTGTACGAGCGGTGTTGTTGTAGTTGTTATTAGTATTAGGTATAATCGTATTATTGAGAACGTTGCTGGGATTTCATCGTATAATCGTTCGTACAACTGATTAAGCTCTCGACGCTGTAAACTTTAATAAGTCCAGTGTATGCCGAAAGCTAGAGATTGCCAGACTGAATTCCTACAATTAGAGAAGACATTAGAGATCATAGTGAACACTAGTTGTTTATTAGTTGGTTTCCATCGTATTTATTATTCGATCCTATAAGTATTATTGCGGTATAGCTATTTTAAAATCTATTCAGATATTTACATGTTTGTGTAAATACATTTAGGTGATCATCTGACGTACTAATAATAATATTATTAATCGTAAATCGCTATTTAAATACTAATACTATTATTAAATTCGTCGTATAACAATACAAATAATAGATCTCATTTTTATTCGCAGAAATGTTGAACAAAAGCATTAGAAAATAATAAGCTCGCCGGTAACCACGTAATAGTTAGGATTATTGGGTTTCAATATATTCCTAACATTACTGGCCTATTACTATGGTAATAGGTGCGAGAACCAAGATAAATTTCTCTTTGCTTGTATAACTCACGTGATCTTATCAAGTTGACGATTGACTATTTATTACTATGGATCAAATATTCGTTTCCACTGACCAGTCTGCTCATCCCAATAGTAGCGAGTGTGGTTACCGCAATGATAATTATAGTGAGACTGAAGCCCTATGTATTTAGTAACGCAAATACCGACGTAGCCAATACTATGTTAGCAAAAAATCTGGAGACGTAGTCATCTAAACATATAGTCACATACCCCTCTTCCTTTTTCTTCATAAATTACTTCTAAATAGTTAATTTTGATATCGTTGGGCGCGTTGTCATAGAGTTCCCGTTGTCTCGAATTCAGATTCTTAAGAATCTTTTGTAGGTTTTTTGGTATAACTTGATCCGCTGAAGCCGAACCAGATGCTTCCTTATCCTCAACCACGTTTATTTCGTCCACAGTTTCAGGAATGAGTCTGGTTGCCTCTGAAACAATAAAACAAGCCATTAGTACAGTTGATCAGATCGCAAACTGACTATCTACGAATCCAACAAACCTTGAGTCGAAGTCAATGTGAGTAATAGATTGAAAACAAAGAAGAGGATCATGAAAAGGCAAAGAAGGGAAACGAATAATAATCGACTGGCAAGGGAAATATTTAATAGTGTGGGGGGGGGGGGGTTTCTCGCCTGACCAATAGGGGGAAAGATTAATTACCATACAGCTCCGAAAATAAGGCAATTGCCAAGCCACACCATCCATTGTGGGTTCACATTGTTTAATGTTCCCTCCCTAGTATGATTTGTCAACTCGACATTTAACTTTCCGCAGTAACATCTAGAAAAATCATATGAAATTGAATTAAGTATCTAAAAAAATAACAATAAAAACCCCCTTGACGCGCTTTACGCTTTACCTCGCAAATCTCAGTAAAACTTGGCTTGTAGCAAACCGATTAATGAGGATAATAAAACGCTGTTGTGAAGCATCTGTTTGTCTATATTTACTTGCAAATTTATTCTCTTCCTCGCTTTAGCAAGCACTTCGTTGTGAAAACACCCCCCTTGACGCACTTTACGCTTTTACCTTGCAAAAGATAACAAGGGACTTTTACTATTACAATGGCATATAACACAAGCGTCCAAAATTTCCGAGTTTTGTTGTGGCAGCACAGCTGGCGAGGGACGGAGAACAATTCCAAACCACTCTCGTTTCTATTTAGGAGCGACATTTTGATGTCGGCCTTCCCGGTGTTAATAATATTAACCCCGGAAAGGAAGCCGCAAAAATCGTAATATTTATCAAAACGCCGCGTTTACGGTGAAGAGTGTAAATAAGTTTTTTCAAATTGCTTGATCTGCAGTACATAATCAAAATTTTTTTAACATCCATACCATTATCTAAGATCACTACAATCCTTCTCAACCCGGTAAACTGATAGCACCGGATGTAGCGGTGGAAGACCGAATTAATTTTTAAATCAAAGGATGATATTGTCTGTCGTGGCTCCCTACTACTACCGAAATCGGGTGGTTCCCTGGTCATCTCAGCCGGTCTAATATAATAACTTGTCGGTAGGCCCCCCCGGGTACTATTCCTGCTGTGACTGGCAGATGCGCCATTACTTCAGCGCAAATGCCAGGCGTCTCGAAAACTACCAGCGATGGCGAGACCTGCCGAAATGAGACGGGACGAGACGATTTTCGCAATGGCATTTATACTGCCGACGGATGCGCCACGGGGAAGAATGCGTTCTGTTTCGAGTTTGCCTTGATCCCGTATTGTGGTATGACGTATATCTTCGTGCCTTCATGCTAAAGATAATGTGTGGTATCGCGGTAAATCAACCACAAGGCTCGTGACAACAATTACAGTGGGTTGGCTTAGTAAAAATTTATAAATTAGTTAATTTAATTTTAGTCTTTCTAAATGCATGGTCAAAATCGAACTTACGGTTTTTGTATTTATCGAAAGGTTGAACTTTTACGTGACGACGACATAAATTTAATGGATAATTATGACGCGTTCTCGTATATGTGTTATCAGCTTGAACGAAGCGAGGAATAATTATTTCCATATTTCGTATACAAAAATAAAGAACCTAATCGATTACCCACAAAACTGTTCGTGACAGTTTTGAAAAGCAGGCCAACAATGAGTTTAATCCACTGCAAAATATTCTAACCCTAAAGATGCTTTCCGAAGTAGACAGAAAACTTGGGAAAAGGTCAAAGAATTGGTGGAATTCGATAAGTTGCCATTATATCACGCGTCGATAATTTAGTGTTAAGATACAACAGGTGCATTATGATAGATACCGATAAAATACACACCATTGGATTCTTCCAACTGATAAGCGATATGCGATCGTACATAAACATTATGGTGTATGTGTCCCGTCATCATATAAATCCCGTCAAAATTGGCAAGTATGTAACATATAAAGGATTATTTTAATATAAGCTATCTTTATTATTATATTCGCTACTTTACTTATACACGGTCAAATGTACACAAGTAAGCGTGCGCCACAGATTCCTTCTCCCCACCTCCTCAATAACCAACTCATTTCATACGCTCAATTCCGTCACTTTACGCTCCCTAAGAACGTCCTTGTATGGTTCTAAAGCTGGCTTAACGTGTTCTTCCAAGAACTTTTCCACTTGTTGAGGTGCACGACCAATAAATGTCTTTGGATCTAACAGCTGATCAAGCTGATCAACAATAAAACGACCAGTGTGAGTGTCATTAAGTAAAGATCGATATAATTTTACGTATTGGTGTACTTACTTCATCCCAAATGCACTTAAAGTATTCGGTCTTTTTGATTCTTTCGATCAAATCATTCTCGCAGCCATCCTCTTTAACTCTCCTTGCCGCTTGATGGCTGAGAACACGAATCTCCTCATGGCACTGTTGTCGGTTGCCACCCTTCTTCACTACAGCTATTATGATATTTTCGGTTGCCATGAAGGGAAGTTCTTGTGTTATATGACGGAATATTACTTTTGGGTAGACCACCAGGCCTTCGAAGATGTTCTGAAGATGGGTTAAAACTATGTCTGCTGTTAAGAAGGCTTCTGGAAGTGTAACGCGTCGATTGGCACTGTGATTATTGCAAGGAAGAGTTTAAATTAAAGCGTGCTATGGTAGTAACAATAGTATCATGTAATAATAATCAAGTCATGTTATGAGTATCAAAGGTAATAGATAATAGTGTAGTCTTCATCCTACTTGTGCTATAATTGGTATCAATACACACTACCGCTGGCTGTTGCCACCAGAACTATTCATATTAATCTTCGCCACTACGATTACTAGTTGCATCCTTTGGCACTAACCTGTCATCCAAAGTCCTCTCCAGCCACTGGACACTGCTTGTCATCAAAGCATTTTGAATTAGTGTCATCAAATGCCGAGATAAACTACACACTCTTTCACATCGCATTGGATTCCTTTTGTACGCCATGGCCGAGCTTCCTATCTGATCCTTCTCGAACGGCTCCTCAATCTCTTTTAGACTGACAAGAAGACGCAAGTCTGATGCCGTTTTATGCGTACTAGCACCAAACGAAGCAATCGTACTAAGAATGTCGACATCTATTTTACGAGAATACGTTTGACCCGTGACTGGATAAGAAGAAGCAAATCCAGAAAGTTCCGCCACACGCTTATCGAGAGCCTCAACCTTCAATTGCAATAGTTGAGATATCAGCATTTATCATATCAATATGGAATATAATAAAAATAAAACATACCTTCTCGTGATCTCCCTCAAACAATGCCAAAAAGGATGCTTGAGTGCCAGTGGTTCCCTTAACGCCTCTAAAACCTATATCGTCTCTTGCACGCGTAATATTACGAAGATCCCAAAGCAAATCCTAACATAAAGCGTCCCTTGAATAAATCAAGATCCATGATATGTCAAGAAACCTTTTTCAACCGTCAA
Organism: Paraglomus brasilianum; assembly: GCA_910592345.1. Taxonomy (NCBI): domain Eukaryota; kingdom Fungi; phylum Glomeromycota; class Glomeromycetes; order Paraglomerales; family Paraglomeraceae; genus Paraglomus; species Paraglomus brasilianum. The sequence continues at coordinate 15,324 of CAJVPI010000446.1, forward strand.
ACTCTTTGCTTAACAATAATTAGGTGGTTGTTTATTCACCACGTCGTCCTCTATTCGGTAGCCCTCTCTCTCCTATCACTTTGCCTCTACCACATACATACCTGCACCCACAAGCTAGCTCTCTTTCCAACAGTTGTTAGTTGTGCAGGCTGAAAATGCGTAAATCCTAACGTGGGCAAATCTTTATATTCAGCGCAAAACTTGCTCAAAGTGTCGATCACTCTGGCTAGTTTGTCCAGTAATAAATTACAGGCATCTCGAAGAATGATCAAATCGGCATTATCAGTGACATAACAACTGGTTGCACCAAGATGGATGATCCCAGCTGCACGAGGAGCAGTGATGGCAAATGCGTGTACGTGGGCCATTACATCGTGTCTGCGGCGACGTTCCTCTTCTGTGGCAACACGAAAATCTTCCTCTGTAAGTACCTTTTTAGCATAAAATATAGATGCAATGCACAGTAAATGCAAGGCATGAAGCGATCACTCGGTGATTCGGCTATACATGTATATATCAGTTTTATATCATCTTTTTCCTACCAAATGGCCTTTCATGTCTTCAATAGCGTCATCGCTGATATCATTTATACCCAACTCCTTCTCAGCTATAGCCAAGTGTAACCATAGCTTTCTCCAGGTAACGAATTTCGTAGCCGGAGAAAAAAGATTGGACATCTCCGGTGAAGCATAGCGTGCGGTCAACGGGCTTTCATACTTGTCGTTGATTGGCATCGTAAAAAATTGGGAAAGGTTTAAGAAAAAAAGAAAGCTTTGTCCTACTTTGATAATTTTATCTGAAGTCGCACAGAAATTGTCAACTACAATCTAGACTTGTAACACATACTACAGTACATAAATACGTCCTGTTAAATATCGTGCCGGAAGAATGTACAGTTTGCCTGGATTTCGCGTTATTATATTTTCGGGATTGCTACCCGCTCCAAAGGCAGAAAATACTAAAGATTTGCCGATTGGTGACGCTATCCTTACCTTTTATTATGAAATTAATATAGAAACTTTCCTCATACTCAGGTCAGCCTTATAAATTTATTATAATAGTTACCTTATGTCGATATGAAATCCAGAAATAAGGTTACAGCGCAAATATTTGCTCCTTATTGGACATGTAAGATTGGGGCAATTTCTTCAGGTGACATTGTAATGTCGAGAAAAGAGGTTGCTTTTGGTTTGACATTGTCGGTATATCAAAATACCAGGCACGAGTAATTATTGTAATTGACTGATTGAGCAGCTGATTGGTTAACTGATATATAAAACGTATATTAATATAGCAGTTTGTTACTGTAAAAAAACGTCGAGCGACAAAGTTTACTCGCCAAATATTGAGACATTAATGAAACAAGAGAATCCAAATCTCAAGATGGTACACGTGAGACTCGACATAGCGACACGCTCGATTCTAACCCAAAGGCCATTGTTAGCAAATATGTCAGCATATCAAAAATTAACTTTTATAACGACGGCTTAGTAATTTTCATTGTAAACAAACATCGATTTGTTGGATATAATAAAGCAACCGTTGAATTTTAAGTATCATTATAAGAACTAGGGAAACTGCAATCTTTTTTGTTGCTAACGTCCTTTGTTCTACCATCTCTGTCGGTATATCAAGTTATTGTAAGACATTTCACTGTTGTGATCGATATTATGAGAGTGATAATAATATTACAACAGTAAGAAATATGTTATACTCGTTAAAGGTTTATTTTCCTCTCGTACAAATAACTCATTGTCGAAAAATCAAAATTTGTTTACGAGGATATCTATTCTTTGAGAAAAAGTCGGCAAAACGCAGGCCCGTTTCAACCCTCAAATTCTTAAATAATAGTACCGGTTTTGGTAGTGAAAACTGTGGCGTTCGACGCCCGAAATCTGCCGTATGAGCCGAGTTAGCGCACCAAGTTTCCCAAGTTTTATAGCGAGTCAAAGATTTGAGTTCCATAAAAGGTTGGGTTGGGTGGCGTGAAGGTTCACAACAAATCAACATGCCAAGATGTTATAATTGTGATAATCAAATATACAGTACTTAATAATACGGTCCCAAAAGCAGGTTCATTTGTCATATCATTTTCACTTTTTCTGATACAACAGGTACTACCAATTAATTGGATGCATATGTATGTTCTATACCTTTATTAGAGTTATAATAATGGGTGAGTTACTGAAACAGATTAAAGAAAGAAGGAACATTACACTGCTCAACCTTTTTATTTTTAACCTCGATTGTAATAGTGCTGTATATTGCCGATCATTCTAACAATTGTTATTACAAATCTAAGTGACTTTTGACCTGCGGCGTTTGTCACAGCATGTCACATGTATAAAAGACATAATTCGGCAACTTTCGTCATTAAACTATCGAGCCTAACTCTTCACCCAACATTTAACAACCACTCGCACCGAAAAGCACAACCTCGCAAAAAGCAAAAATGTATGTATAGAGTTGAAATGGGAGGCTGTTGGGAGGTGTTACTAGGAAGGAAGTAATAAGACTGTGAATGTTGTTGAGAGTGCCGGGAGGATTATAAGAGGAAAAAAGTAAAAGTAGCAAGTCAAATTTATTAGAGAATATGGGTGGAGTTGGCTGTGCGAGCATTGTTTGATAATATAGAAAAGGGGATACTGGCACGCCTCGGGACCCTTTCCTTCATTATGGAGTGCAGTACTGGCACATAGAATTCAGTTGCACCGCAGTTAGCTGCACAGTATTTGTCACTGACAACTGGGCAGGCAGCAAGGAAAAACAAACTATACAAGTTCCTGTCAAGTACAAGCTGTAGTGATAGATAAGCACGAGTATACGCTTTATATCGAAAGCGTTTTTCTCTTATTCTACTATGGTATTTCTACTATTATGCCACTCTGTTTCTTGCTATAACACCTCCCGTTACTATGGCCGTTATCATTGTCATCACATTACCACAATATCCTTGTCTTGTTAAACTCATAATACATATATTTCGTCTTATGTAGGTCAGACCAATATGACCCATACGTTCCAAAGAATGGTTCCGCAGGCGGAGCACCGACAACAACTGCTATGATACAAGCACAAATCGACGAGACTGTCGGTATCATGCGTGACAATCTCAATCGCGTTGCCGATAGAGGAGAAAGACTCGACGCTTTACAAGATAAGACCGAGAACCTTTCTGTCTCCGCTCAAGGCTTTAGGCGAGGAGCCAACAAAGTAAGGAAACAAATGTGGTGGAAGGATATGAAGATGAAGATTATCATCGCGCTTGCTATCCTTGTCTTGCTGGTTATAATTATCGGTGAGTAGTCAATATAATACTTGGCGTACAGTCTTTATCAAGAAAGGTGTGTCTGGAAAAAGTTTGAATGAAATTAACGTTTAACCGCCCAATGAAATTTTGTAGTGCCAATCGTTGTCTCAAGCAAAAACAAAGACAAATAATTAATCGGTGTTTATCCCCACATCATCTCCATCCCGTGTGTCAATTACTCGCTTCAACTATTGGGTTCGATTATAATGGTTACGGTTTAATATATACATGTCACGCATCTTATTCATTTTTATACTGTGAAGAGAATAACGGCCAAATAATACTAACGTAAAATAATTATGGCATTAACATGGAAGAAAGAGGAGGGGGTCAAAGAAGGAAACGAAATAATTATGAATTCTATCTGCACTCGTGCAATTGTTGATAAACATGTCAACTTTTATTATTGCTCTTCCTTTAATACTCTCATCCTGGTTTTTTTATGTGACGTTCTTATATTCTGTCTTTTACTTGTATTAATAAAATATTGACATTTATTCATACATTGATTTCTTTTCGACTAAATTTACAATTTGTCTTCTTCCTTGGACTCACCTTCAAAATAGCATAGACTCGATTGTCATTCAAAACTGTCAACATCAGTCAAAAGCAAAGCGGAAGGACGATGTGGCCATTCGTCAAAAATCTCTGCAATTTCAATGAACTGCTCTGCCGTCATATCCACAACGCGAATGTCAGGATTAAAAGAAACACCTTTTAACAAAACATCCGCTCCCGCACCGAGGGATCTAAGTAAACTATGTGTTAGATTAATTGATAAGTGTAAGCAGACGACAGTTGTTGTCGACTTACTTTATAGATTTGCTTAGCATGACTGTCTTAACCAAGAACAGTTGTCTAATAATGTAAGCAAATGCGTCCCAATTTGGCCCTACGAAAGGAAAGAGAATAAAATCCGTGTCCGTTGGATACGATCCAAACAAATGGGGAGAAAAACGTACCTTTCAATTTAATATCAGCATGGGGCGTAATACTAAGTAAAGTATGCTCAACCTACATATCCAACACATGCGCACCAAGTTCACGGATTTGCTAAACCAGGGATCTATCGACATTGCCATGACTACTACAATTGACTTGCCTTTGGTAAATATCCTCCTGCTGGAATCGTCATTAATTCTGTTACATTTCCCAAAGATTCGGCTAGGGCAGAATATTTGTTACGTTTTACATTACCCTTTGGGGCCATCAGTCTCTACGATTATCTCATAATAGCGGACTAATTAGATGGATCTCTCTATAATAGCTATTCTGACTCTTTCACTTCCCTCTGCCCTTGCCGAGAAAAAAAAAATCCATCATCAATCTTACTTGAGCAAAGTCACTGCGACAGAACAGAAACGTCCGTACTCGACCAAATTCGTATACGAAATTCCTACGCACGATACAACTCATCCAATTAAGCCATTGTGCATTGTGAAATGACCTGTCCTTTGGAAGCTGGCCTACGAATACTAAAGACGGATGTTCTATAAAAGAAAACCAAAGGTATAAGCAAATTGATCTTGAAAAGGCAGACACGTTTCAAATCCGGTCCCAAAGGGTGATAATGACGGGATTAAATTAAAGGTTTCAAATCTATTTCTTTTAAATGCCACTCAAATCAGGTTTAAACCATTGCTCTTGGTCGACCCGAAAAAGAACGTGGACAAGATTATCACGTAATGTCTTGAGACCTTTGATCTAACGGCATATGACGTGTCACTCTCGTTTGTTTGTTCTCTTCTCTGTCAGATTCGATTAGTTCGGATAATAACTACTCAAGCGGGTTGTTCTCTCTAGTTTAAACCTGATCGAGGACTGTCAAAATAATACATTAGCAAGCACGTCACAGGCAAACTTTGCCGAAACTCGAACAGCTTTTTTCTAACGCGACAAAAGCAAAGGAGAGGAAAAGAGAAAAAAAAAACAAAAACAACAAAAGCCCAATCTTTAGAATACAAAAAAATCACAAATTCAAGTAGAGATCACGACTGGATGACTGAAACCTTTGTCTCCTCTTTAGAAACATTCCTTTGGGAAAGAGAATTAAAAATATGTAGACTCGTACCTTGCTCCCAGGGAAAAACTTCTACCCCGGTATAGTTTTTGGGTAAGAAATAGTCAGCTGTATATAAACTGCGAGGACTTGCTTCCAAAAGTTGGTACTTGTCTTTATTCTCGTTTTCCACATCCTATGCATTAGAACAAGCGACTGGTTTTATTAAAGTACTAGTTCATCATCGAAAGTATGCCGCTGGCTTTTTCACCCTTCCTTCCCCCTTCCCAATTTTCCCCACCTTTAAAAATCCACTAATAAACTCTTGTTCGCCTTCGATAGCAACGATCTTATTAGCTTCCGTGTTTTTCAAGAGTGCCTTCGACAAAAAACCATATCCTGATTATAAATCAATTTCATTTAAAATGACAAATTCTCGTATAAGCAATGGTAAAACAGAAGGTGGACAAGAGTATAATATAGAGAAAAAGATCTTAGTATACGAGTGTTGAAAGGAGAAAAAGCATCGATCGAATATCTATAGAAAAATAGCGAAACAAAAAAAAAAAAGAGACAAGTCCGAGAGAGTAAAGGTAAATATTGTGAAAAAACCAACCAGGATAAGCTTCGATGACAGTAGAATTAGCAGGAATGCCCATTACTTTTACAGACTTTGCTGATTTGTTATAAAGTATTAACGAACATGCGAGTGAAATTAGTAGAAATAAAGTACTTAATCTCACTGCTAGGCACACCAGCGATATTCTCGGCTATAATTGCAGTTCGAAGCCGAGAGAGTCTGTTGGTTAGTTTAATTTTCGATAAACACATATTAAGAGATAGCAGCTAGTTGGTGAAAAGTATGAAGTAGGTATATGCTTTAAATTTTCGGGAGGGGCGGGCTCAAATTTTATCGGACGCCACATCAAACATCACAATTGCGGTAATTTACTGGCTTGAGCGTAATCATAAAATGTCAAAAGCAGATAACGGAAAGTAGATCTAGTTTATGTGTTTGGCTTTTTGCTCATGATCACACGTTTCAAGCACTAACCTTCCTGCGTCTCATTGTTTTAAGAGGGTCGAATTGCAAATTACATTAACATACCATACTCTAGAGCATTCACGAAATGTAGATTAAATTGATCGCGGCAATTTATTGTAAAGTTGATATGTGTACATGAGCTAAAGTAATAAACAAAATGGAACTACTAAACAATATCTTAATCTTAAGTTTTGTAAGTGTTCATCGCAAGGTCCAGGTCACAATCTTTCTCCCCGTTCAGGCGTTGTCGTTTAAAAATTTCCCCCTCGTAGATTTGCGGAGCCCCACGACGCGGTGCCATCCTCGTTTGAAGTATCGTCGTGATAATAAAAAAATCACTCCTCCAACGTCTCTTCTCCTTGGTTCTCGGATATATCCAAGAGATATTCCACCTCCTCTTGGTAGACGTTTGTTTTCGACATCGCCGAGGAAGAAGGTGATAAAAGACATTTTTGTAGTAGAAGAATTTGAAAAATTCCCGCCGCGCACAATTTGCGGGGCGCCACGCGAATATTTGTGCCGCCCCACACGGTCTCTTTGGACGCCCGTTCTTGTTTGGACGCCCATTCTTGTTTGGAGTATTGTTGTTCCTCCTTGGGAGTATCGTTGTACTTTAGAGAGGATCTTGAAGACAACGAACATTATGATATATAAGGGGTTTGGAGTATCTTACGTACTCCGAAAGCTCCTCGTTGGAGTTGCGCCATTATAGAAGGAAGAAAGTTCATTATGATTATGATATAGCAATAGGCAGACATAGCAATAGAAAAGATGGCAGGTATTTATCATATAGGCAATAGTAATAGGGAAAACGGAGTAGCATGTTGCATTTATCCAGGCTTAATAAATGACATCATGATTGACCAATGATAATTGATGCGCCTTTTTCTGACAAATCTATAGCGCTCTATAATTAAAAAGGTGAAATTACAAGACCTTCAGCGAAGAACGAAGGCACTAACGGTGAAAATTGAAGTGAAGTCCGGTTTAACAAATTGCTTTGTTCCATGATTATTAAAGCGGAACCGGAGTTCACTGCGTATTAGCAAAGAAAATAGATGCTCACCAGAGTGACCAAAGAACAGGACATTCTCATTTATTTATAGTCGTAAAAAGGGTAGCTGATTCGCCATCTAGAAACTCATTCGCCAGGAGCAAACGAAGCTATGGACATTTTCTAGATAAAATATTCCGTAGATTCTGGTGCAAGTCTTCAAAGGTTGGGGTAGAGTAGCGAATATGTCCCATCGAATTGAATGCAATACGAGCGAACGTAATGTTATGACGCTTTTTGAAAAGTCATATCCATGATAGTTGTGTGCACCAAGAACTCAGGTTGTTCGTGAGATTTGAAGGTCTTCTGAACCGTTATTTGAGGTCAGAAACCCCAAATTTTATATTTTGAATTGCACAATCTACTACACGTCACGTAACAACGATTTATATGTTTTTTCGGATATAATTAATTCTTTTTTCTAGATAATGATTGGATATGGTAGATATTCGACAAGCATTCTGTCCAATTCTTGGGTGTAAGATATTAGCTTATGATTAAGTTCTTTCCGGCCGAGTAGTTAGTTATTTCCCTTCCTATCCTCATCTGAATTTAAGAAGGTTACGCGTTAAACCTCGGCTGAAATATGTATGCTCAAATACGCGAATCTTACCTCTGTAGTCAAATCTTGTATCCTCCGTTTTAACTCATCCATCTCTTCCTTCATTCTCAATTTCAACTCTCCCAGCTCCTCCGGGAACTTTTCGGCTGCTCGAATAGCTGCTCGTATAATATCAAACAACGTCGAATTGATAGGAGGTAGTTTTGGAGCTGTCACTATTTCCAGTACTGATGGCAAGACATGTTCGCGGGCTATCTGCAACCTAAGAAATTATAACAAGATACTAAGAAAGACTATTCATTTGGTGCGTAAGAGCAAATTCATCCACTTAACAAACATACGTTTTCTGCATAGGCCATTCCTCGCATAAGTATGAAGCCAATATTAGACCAAAAGCACTTTTTTCATAATCATGTTGATGTATTAGCTCCGGAAGATACCCTATACATACATCTGTTGATAAACATTTGTGAATGAATTGATAATAAACAATAATTTTTGCAACAAGATTTCTCAATGTTGTAACGCTTACGCATGGATTCTATCTTCTTAACAACTACTGGTATCAGGGAGGTTGAATAGCTTTGTTGATGCAGTAGTTTTTGCAAGTTTGGGTTTTCAATAAACAGTTGATGCAAAAAATCGCATGTTATCGACTGTATTTCAGCCAGAACCTCTGAGGAGAAAAGCAAAGCAGACAAAATGAACAAGGCGTACTTGTAAGTATCGATCAATATATATTTGCTAATTGTGCGGATTAATTATATATTATACCTCTTTTATGTTGATCGGCAGGTTTTTCTTCACAAATCTCAAGTAACAGCTGCAGTGTTAAACTGTCTTGCACTTCAAGCATAGTATTGAAGTTTTTATCCGAAAAACGCTGGGATAATCTTCACACTAAGTTATTCGGAAATATAGTGAAAGCTAACATTTGCATTGTCGACTTACGGATTGATCGATGTGTGCTCTTTCGCATTCATACAGCCGTCTGAATCTGTGCCGAGATCCCACCAGATAAAACCCAACAAGCTACGAAAAGAAAAAAAGAGCAATAATTTGTTAAACTATTAAGTTCACAGAGTTTACCACAGGAATCGAGCGATAAGCAATCTATAACATGAACCCGAATGAATATCCTGAATATTGTAGGACATCGGAAAACTCGTGAATCACATCTCAACAATAGTGGTGGATCCATCATAAGTTGTTGCTGACTGTATGGCTCAGCTTTCCTACAAGAACAGAATAGTGTTTTTCATTAGCAAAAGTAGTTGTTATTAATGGATAAACACGTATTTATAGTAATGTCTTTACTTGTTCAGTTGTTCTTCTTGACTTTGCGGCATTAATGCATTGACAGTCAGTACGGCTAACTCATGAGGGATAACACTATTCATTGATTCCCATATCTGTCTGAACGCGTCGAGGAATCTCTCTTGCGTCCTAAGCATGTTATAATTAAATTCGTGAGCCCAAATCAGGACAGTCTAACAAAACCCTCCGATATGAATACCTTGAATCAAGAAGCCTCGGAAGAGAAGCAGATATAATTGTCTTTGCGTTGACAGCTAAACACGTTGGGGGCCACGTTGCCATACTTTTCAATGCTACAACAAAGAATTGAAAATTATTAATTAAAAAACAAAACATACGCAAATCGAATACTTTGCTTCGTTGCCACTTACCTGAATATGCATTATCCGGAGCTCTAAGCCACATTTTCATAACTGATTCCAATTCCGTCGCAATAACATCAGAGGGAGGAATTTTTTCAATCATTCGTGGCAGATCAACGTCCGACCTACAATAAGTGAGAAGAAGCATATTCATTGACTAAATATTAAAGTTTAAAAAAAAAATTTTTGAAAAACAAAAAAAAAAAAAATCCATAAATACTGTGGATTTCGCTCTTCTTCGATCAGTAAGCTGACAACGTCAAACATTTCGGGATAATTGGCAGCTACGAGACCTAAAAGCTCAGGATAAATGTCATAAAAGGCTTTTCCTTTGTCGGCAGTCTCGCTAAATGTAAGGATCCTTCGTATTGGTATCGATTCCAGAAGATTGACTGAATAAGCCATTGTTGTCGCCTCTAAAAACAAAGTATATTAATATAATATCGGCTATGTACTTCACAAAATTCTCCATAGTAATATGCATAGCTACCTCTCCATTTTTCAACGTTGTGTTTAACTTGTATACGGACTTGCTCATTGTAGTACAATACATATAACAACATCAAAACATGGGAAGCTGATATATCTACAAGAGTTGTCTGAAACAATGCTTTAATTTTTGATTCGGGAATAGGTGTTATCGGGCTCTTTCCCTTTGTGTTCCATTTAAATATACTGTATTTACAAGAAGAATTGTTAATGAGTATGCAAGATGGCATACGTATATAACTATGAAATCTCACCTTGAAGCATATTCTCGTAGCATTGGTCCCATCTCAGGGTGGACCGGTGTAGTCGCTTGAATAATCTGACTGTAAATCCAATTCTGAATATCAATATATGTTTTATGAAATGTTCCAGCTTTCAGTAGTTGGAAGAAAACTTTCAAGGACAAATGTTCGGGGTCGTTTGAAACCTAAAATGACAAGGTCATAAAATCTGACTTTAGCTAGTTGATAACATTGCATTTATGCAATTCAATTGTATGCTCAATGCAAAAGGGACAAAGATATGAGTACAAATTTTTCAAATTCAAGTACCCCTAGTCCTGAGAATGTGGATGGATCCAGAAGTAGGGCTCCCTGAGCTAGACTTTCATCCGGAAATAAATCTGACACAAAAATAGCTTCCAGCTGTTTCCATGGATTTGTAGAAAAATCTATTAAATAGGAATCAGCTGTCAGAATAATCGTTAAGAAACTGATTGAAAATATAGTTGAATCGTTTATCATACGTAATAATACTTCGGTTCCTAATGTGGCAGAGACTATCTCTTCTATTTCTCTGTACTGCCTGGTATTAATATATAGGGCAATCAACATGAACAACTGCGAGTGCTCAGATTTCGTCAGTTTCCTGAGAGTCAATCTTATTCCGTCCTGTCAATAAACTGATGAGTTCATGTTTATTTTGCGCATCTCGTTGAAAGGATACGGAAAATAAAAAACCAAATTACCCCAGACCACAAATTTGGTTGATTCACGCTCATCAATACAAAGCACAGACTCAATTTGACTAGTCTACAGGAAAAAAAAATTCAGTAATATGCTAATGTAATATCAATTGAGGAATATATTATAAGAAAAGTTTTACCGTTCTGATTGCGCATGCTTCATAACTTCCATACAAAGCTCCAACTCTCGTTGTTCAAATAGTGTAGCTGACATGTTGGCAAGTAAGCATACTATGTGTAACAAGATACATAATTGTACTTGGCATGGCTCAGAATTCTCCAACTCGAGCTGCATCTTTTCAAAAATTTTCCTTTGTATCGAGTCAGCCAAGGATTGTAATGAGCCCCATTGTCTCTTGATCCAGACCGGATTTATTGTTAGAAATCCGTATATAAATGTAATCTAAGAGAGTTTTCTCAAGGTTACTGTTTGCAAATAGAAGAAGCAAGTTCCTGATTAAATTCATAGATGTCCTAATCTGACCTCATCATTACAGTAGTTCAAAGTCAGTCGCAATGCCAGAGCAGGCAGAATATGACGATTTGTTATTTTTGATCTTATAACAGCTGCATTATCCAATGTATTTGAATCCACACTGCACATGGAATATAGCAGGTCTCTATAAAATATCAAATATCAATAATGTATGAGGTGAAAGAAAACTGCCAAAAAACACATACAAGTTTCTCGCAATGATAAAAGTTACCCGATTTTCTTCTGACAATTCGGAGGTAAGAAATCGTGTATTCCAACCAGCATATCTACAATCTAAATGACACAATACACCCTATCAGACGAAGAACTTGGCAAATTTTCTCACTGGCATCAATTGTCATCCAACAGACGTGACCTGATGAAATGTCACTGGAGCCTCTATAAGAATTGACCTCAATAATCTTGTTCCGTTATTTAGGAACGGTAGGCAACGAACAACATCCTAAACAAAAAAAAAAGATTTCAAATATATCATTACAGATGTCTAAAGACGTGTCATTGAATAAATACGTGAGCTATTGACAAATCATAACATCATAAGTTACTTTCAAAGCCAAGCTCGGTTGAATATTGGATTCAGTGGTAACAGGTAAATCGTATATCAGAAAGGGTAGCACCCTTTCGGCTTCCTCGAGACGCTCTCGCCTTAACTGAGGAATTTGAGAGTCAGTCAGCTGAACACAATGTAAAGTGACATTGTTCACGGGGTTGTACAAAGTTTGACCGAAAGAGACGATGGAGCATATGTCGGCAACAGCAGCACTACAGATCGAGGTTAGGCATAATAATAGTGAGTGGGGAGAGAACAAAACTGCTGGAATAGTTGAAGGTACACAAAGGTTTCTTTACCAACCTTGTCTCTGCCGTTAGATCTGCCGGGTCCATAGCAATAGGTTAAACTTGGCGATCCGGACAGTGTGAATAGATAATAAGTGATTACAGTGAATAGTGCACTAAATATTTCTTTTTTCAGGGGGTGAAGAGTTCAAACAATTATCATGATTGTAATTATTAGTAGGCGAGTAAAAGTAATATTAATAATAGTAAGAAATGTTTATCGTTGTAAGAATATCGCACGCCTGCATCACGCCAGGCATAATAATTATCAAATCTTTGTACGAGTAAAACTGATTATGATAATAAATTCACGACAATTACTTGTGATTTTAATAAAAATAATAAGTGATTACATTGATGCAAAAAGACATGTTTTTCATAAATTAACCGATTCGAATGGTATTTTTGCAAATCACCCCTAATGGCTGATTTAAGGACACAGAACTAAGGATGTCTGTGTCCAGCGCAGATTTTTAGCGCAATGGTCACAACACATTGTAAATGACAAGTAGTTGTTGTGACCATGCAAAATAAAACAATAAAACAATTCTTCTTATTATTATCATCTTTGGGTTATCAAATTAATAAAGACGTCATCACGACAAGTATTATTACATTTAAGATGCTGTTACCAAGATCGTTATGCAGCACCCACACCAAAGTCATTTCAAGATTTTGTAGAATCTGCAATAAGGCCAGAGACATTCCATATGACACTAAGTATTGGCTATGATGAAGAGATGGATGGTCAATAAAACTTTGTGAGATGGGGAGAATTTTACAGTCACCAAGAAAAGTTTATTGAAAAAAGCTTAATGGACCAATTTTAAAATGGGCAAAAGAATATGCTATTATTGATATTAAGCTGACCACAGAGTCCTAAATAAAACTTTATTTATGTTCAATGTGCAGAGAATTTCAGCCATATTCAAATGACTGTATTGTGGACCTGGTATGGGTAAATTAGTGGAGAGTCACAACTTCAGCACATTTGTTTACGCCGCTGAAACGTTCAAGCAAAACCCCTCAAGAAGCAACGTGATAAAATTATTAACAACTTCTGCATTTCTGTTACCCCCGACAAAACCTGAGGATATTATTAAAGATACAAGAACTTTGCAATTGTCCTACCAGACGCGCAAGAATTTCCCGAAGACGCCAAACTCGACAAGTACGACGCGGAGATAAAAGCAGTATGCCAATCGATAAAGAAAAATAGAAAGTCAATACCAGGAAGCTCTAGCCAAATCCTTATCCTGCAATTCTCTGAGTGGCGACTTACGATATTTAATTGTTATTTAGAAACGCGTTTAATTCAATACACAGTGTGCTCCAATGGGAGGCTATCGATTTAATCCCACGAACATAGTTACTCGAGTACGATTAAATATCCAGAATTTAGCGTCACTCTACGACGACGCAAGGTTTTCGTAAGTGTAAAGTCCTGATTTAACAATATCACCAACTGTAGTCAGAGATTTAACTAGAAAAGGAGGCGCCACGCTCCGTCGACACTAGCTAAAATACCCAAGTGCCGATTATTATCTGCTCTCCCGTGATAGTCGGCACGACAGCTGTCAATCACATCTTTATGATTTTTACCTTCACATTCTGCTGTTGGCAAACACGAGAAGAGCAAACAATTTACAGACCTGAGGGCTATTGACAGGGAAGAAACCCCCACCTTGCAATTCAGGAATGATCTTGTGAAGCTACAATGGTATATTGATGACTAGGCTGAGACCAATAGGATTCATCGTAACACAATTTCCTTTCATGTTATAAGAATAAAAACAAATAATCCAAAAGCGAATACATTGGATAATTTTACTTAATTAAATTAATAATAAATAAACAAATAAAGAATGAAAACTTGCTACATAGATAAGTCGGACACTCGATAAGCCGGATTTGGCTTAACTCGGACAAATTTTTTCGCCCCTTTTTTCGACTATTTAAAAAAATTCGATAAGTCGGACAAAATCGCGGTAATAATAAACCTGTAAGTCGGACAACCATTCAATCGGCTTATAACAAATGACTCTCGATAAGTCTGACCACGTGATTTTTGAGTGACAATTTTTACCGTTTTAATAAATTCAATACAATTAATTATCCAATAATTTTGCTTCATCGTTTTCGTCATTTTGCTGCAGCACAAAAAGTACCGAAAGCAGAAGAAGAAGAAGGAGAACCATAAGCAATATGGTTGTTTTGGATAGCATCAAAATATACTTGATATAAAGTGGACAGAATGAATGACCTAAAA
>CAJVPI010000447.1:0-30014 GCA_910592345.1 Paraglomus brasilianum
TGGGGTAGAAGCTGATATTAAAAAGGCACTTGAGTTTTATGAAAAGGCAGCTGAACAAGGATATAGTAAAGCACGAAATAAGGTGTACATTTTCTATGGAAATGGGTCAGAAGTAAAGAAAAAAATAAGGGAAAAAGTTGAGTCATATAAAACTGGTTATTAACAAATTTGTAAGAATTATATTGCATCTGTATACTTGTTACCATTGGTGACCAAAAATTTTTTTTTCAAGTTTTTGGATAGGAATCAGACACATTCACATTTTATTATAGTAATAGTTAGTAATAATGTTATCAATGTTATTTATTTAAATAAAACAATATGGTCTAACTACCGCAGTTAATTAATGTCCAATAAAAAAGTAAATATAAATTAATCGTTTCAGACTTGGATTTCGGTAACGCAATCGAAATGATCATCACTCTATCTCAGTTCCGCAGCGATCACATGATCAAATCGCCATTTTACAAAATCGCCGTTTACATCAACATGTGGATGTAGGAATTGATGATCTAACGATTATTAATGATGTGCACCAAATCACATATTAATATACTTGAAAGAGTTAAGATGGTTGTGGTTTTAGTATATAGAATGTAGTACATAGGAGACATCAAAGCCTGTCAAACAAATTTAAAACCAGCCAAAAACAAACATATTGATTGAGGTGAGCGAAAGTGCAGGCCACTTTCAATTTGTAGCATTCAACAGTTTAAAAGGTTCACATTCATTTGTCTATTTTTCATGTACAGTCATGGTATAGCAAAAATCTGTGGATAGGATTCGATCCATTCAAATTGCGAACAATGAGGGTAATGAGTCCTACGTTTAGGCTGAGCAGACGATTGAGTGTATTTATGAGTTTACATTTATGAAGCTCGCTTTGTTTTGGAACCAGGTTAAATTATCGGCCAGATGTATTTGTGAAAAAATCCATTGGCTTGGCCAATTCAATAAGACGCAACAAACTCCGGTCTTGCTGTTATAACAGGATGTAATAGTGTCAGTTAGTTAAGTGATTTTATCGTGCACATGATAAAATTTATCGAAACCCACCTTCAACAAGTCTTCCAGCTCTGCCTCGAGCTTCGCTTTAGATTCATCGTTTATGTCTTCATCGATCTGTGCCATGTATGAATCTAGATCCATTTCTCCAGCTATATCAGCAGACTTTGATGATGCTTAATGACAATATGTGAGTTATCGTAATGAAGGCAATCTCCAAGTAATTACTAGCATATAAATAAAATAAATACCAGCAACAGTCAGCCGAGAAAGTTTGCGTCGAGCTTCTTTCAATTTGATGGCAAGTTCTTCATGTTGCCTTGTGAGGGATTCGTACGTTTCGACCCTTGGCTGCACTACTCGTGGTTTGTGTTCTTTACGTTTTTTAGTTTTTTTGGCTGTCCATATACGGTCAAAAGATGAGATATAGCTCAATAATACTGTACTGTAAATCAATTTTGGCTTAATTACCTCTCTCGGTACGGTCATAGAAATCATCATTATAATCATCGTCATCGTCGTCGTCGCCTAATAAGCGCTTTAATCGCTCTTTTCTAGCCACTAACGGTATAACAGCAAAACTTATGATAAATGTCCGACCAATTTTGCTTGAGGTTTCATAATACAATGTGCTCGTATTAAACCTGCATCAGCGTCACGCCCTGAACGCAAAATTCCGTATTTGTCGAGCTTCTCACAAGCGTCAACAGCTGCTATTCTTTCTGCTTCTCTGTATTGCATGCAAGAAAAAAGGTCAACTTCAACTGAAGACCAAGTGGCAATGATATGAAGTCTAACAACAAACCTCTTTTTTGTGCTAGTTCCAATACCATACAGCTGCCCATAAGAATCCTCGACGTCCGCTAATCGGACTCTGTACAATAAAAGTCAAACATCATTGACGAACACGAATGTTAACAATAGTTACGAATATTGTTAACTTATGAAGCTGATACGTTACCGTGCAGTAAAATTTCGCTGATGTATTGGACCCTCCTCTTCATATTCAAATTCGAGCGGAAACCCGCGATTCTATTTATGATAAAGAAATGAGACAACTGGGTTGGGTAAATTGAAACTTACTGATTATAAAAAATTACCTCGAGCCAATTTCTCAGAGCCTTTTTAGGGTCTTTGTAATAGTATGCAGTTTCATCACGCTGCCATGGACTTGTCAACTGTTCGGTGGATTCCGAGTCATCTTCTTCAGCATCCTCACCAAAACCCCTGCAGACATTGAGCATCTAGGATATGTTGTAACATTCAAGCATCTAAATTGCTTACCAAGTAACGCCTGTACTTTCAATAGCTGACTTTGGTAGATATCCGCGTGGCGCTGATGTTTCAATTTTTTTCTCTGGTTCTTGAACAGCTGGTGCGGGCTCGGGTCCTTGTAGAATGTAAGTTCGAGTACTTTCTCCAAATTTTATCTGATCCCCAACACGTAATTCCACATAATTACGAGGGCGAAGTCGTTGCTTATTAACTTTTGTCCCGTGGGCACTGTCCAAATCATACAAATAAACCTGTCCTATAACAAATCAGATATCAGCTATGCAATCAGCATGTCTGAACAAAATGTAGCAGAATTTCACAATACAATATACAACCTGTACTCTTAAACTGAATGATAGCGTGATATCTAGAAGTAGACTGGCAATAAAAATACTCAACATTTGAATTCATTCAGATGTAATCAATTTTCAATAAGCAAAACATATTTACAGGATTTTCCATTTGGATATCGCAGATTGGAAGTCGTCCTTGATGACAGTAAATGTTAATAAATATGCTTTTTTATTATTACGACCAGATACCAGGAAACTTTACCAAAAGTAATGTATTTTTTCTTTGGCAGATCAACGTTTTCAAGAATTATGCCGCCCTTGATAACTTCCATGGAGTATGAATCTTGCGGTAAATCGCTCCAATCCGGTTCCTCATAGTTGAGAGGCGGGGCTACAGGATGACTCTGTGAAGATGGTAGTGGAGGTGGTGACGGAGATACTTTAGGTAGTGAGTAAAAGGACGGCTGTTAAACCATTATTCTATTTTAAACCTAAAAATCTAGTAACACGCCAGATGGACGCACTGCATCTATACCTGTTCCTGCCACTATAGTCTTCTTCTTATAACCAGGTAATGGGAACGGAGTCTCGTTGTCTTTAGACGAATCGGGACTAGTTGTAAGATCCTTGGTTTCAGCCGGGCGTGTTTTCTTCTTAAAACCAGGCATTGGGAAGGGAGTCTGAGTATCCTGCGACTGATCAGAGCCAACTTCATATATTTCCTGCGCGTGTGCCTGATCCCGAGATCCATCAGCACTGTCTAATGAATCCTTTTCATTCTTTGTTGCTACTACTGATTCGACTTCACCATCATTTGGATGATTTTCAGTTGCTTCTGTTTGCTGCTGGTTTCTGCTCATATTATATTATATTATGTTGAAGAAAATGTGCAATTCTCAAGTTTTCTTATTATCTAAATGCACATGATTATGTATCTTGTACATTCACGTGACGTAAATTCTGTCTCGCCAACGAGAAAGTTTTTGACTTGGTACTTATTAGATATACTTTTTTATTTGTGTCCAAGCGATGTTCACATTTGAGCAACCGTCGTGACATTGGCTTGATTTAATGCGAAAGGTTGTCAGCCTCTTTATCTCAGACGATCATGGCCTCGTTTACAATTCCGTCGGGATCAGCTGCTGTCCCGATTGTTGCTCCTACGGCTGAGAAGATTATTTCAAAAAATAACTCGAATAAGAGTATGTGGAGTTACGCGAGTTTGATCATTAAGAATTAGGAAAGCTTTGCTTGAAAGCGTGCATTACTATTTAGTTTACATTTGTGTTGGTTGCCATAGATAGTGCTAATTCTAGCTCAAAAGTACGGACATGTCGTAATTTGATCATACACGGAAATTGCAAATACGAAGGCAAAGGATGCGAGTTTAATCATGATTTAGTAAGTGAATTGCATTGCGCAAAACGTTTGCCTAAAACTTATTTGCATTAAACAGTTAGTATGTGAATCAATGACATTCAAAATGTAAATAATATATAGAGATATTTCTATTAACAAGCGTTTTCTCCTTTCACACTAATTGTTTAGAATAAACCATCAACTACTTCACCGCCCCCAAGTCCTGAAACGTAAGTGAACGTAAATCTGTCTTTCAATTCCAGGATTCGACGGGATATCTGATTTTTGAGCATGAAACTCTGTCGTATTAGACCTAAATCGAAATTAAGTGTCCATTCGCCAGTGTTTAAGCCATCAGGCAACATATCTTCTATTTCACCCGAGGTTATAAATGCGCCGCCGTTTATTCCTAAGCAAAGTCAAGGTCAGCATACAATTATGCATTAGTATCGGCTTTGACTTGTGTCTTGATTATAAACTTAGTTCTTGGAATGATATTGTAGTAGCTTCATCAGAAGGTCCAAAATCTGAGAATGGTAAAATTTCAGTCTCATTTACAATGTATACTTTTTCCCTATTGCCTCTTGTTTGCTTACTTGTCTCGATTTCCCCTTACCAAGGCTCGAGCGATCAGCAGCAATTCTATGATCGGGATGATCAACAACAGTATGGTTTCAAATATAATATTTCTTTTTTGTTTGGTTGTCTTTTAATTTCTATTATAAGCAGACAAGATATAGCATTTTTTGCAAATTATTTTTGTATTATATTCCTGGATGGGAAGTGCTTCGATGTTCGATCAACAAATGAATTATTTCCCAGCTCAGACGACACCTAACTATCTAATGTCGACCAGAGATATAACAAATAATACATTTAATGCTTTGGCTGGTTCGATCGCCTCGTTGAGTTTAAACGTAAGTGTTAGGTATCAGGTGTTAGTTAAGGCATTATCTGTGAAAGCAACAATTGTTAACTATTTAACAAATTTATAGGCGTCAAATTACTCTGTTTCAGCTTCATCCTCCCGATCGCAACCTTCGTCTCATAATACGAGCAATGCAAGCTACTTCTCGCAACTATCTCAAGTAGATTCGCTCTTCTATCAGAATCAGTCAGGGTTACTTCCTGCTCCAGTATGGTATTCTTCAAGCATCTTTCTGTTATAATCTTACGGAATATAAAACTCATTGTGTTTGATTGTATGTAGTTGCAGTATCATCTGTATACATCTCCACTGCCGCATATCTCAAACTTGCATCCTCATCAGAAGACCATTCATGCATTTTTCATGTCAGATAATTTACGCGAGGATCTGCAGAGAAAGAACGAAGCAACATTGCAGACTGTTAATGGTATCTTTAGTTCATGAGCACAGACTACGTCTGCTATTCATTGTTTAGTTGTATGATATTAACACTTGTTAGCTCAAGATTATAATCTGCCCGAGGAAATCCATGTATATCATTCACTGTACCCTCTTGAAAGCTTGTCGGAAAGCTTGGGCAAGGTTTTTGGATATCCCACGTCAGTTTACAAAAGTGTCTGCACTGTAGATGGACGAGTGTATTGCCTGAGACGGATAGAAGGTGCGTTGTAAATGGTCGAATATCTATAAACCTGGTGAACAATAGGGCGCGTTTCTTATTCTGTATTCGCATGTCAGGGTACAGGTTGACAAACGAAATTGCAATGTCGACGATCGAAAACTGGCGACGAATACGACACGCAAACGTTGTTTCGATACGGGAAGCGTTCACTACCAAAGCGTTTGGAGATCATTGTGAGTAAGAATAATATAGCCATTTCCTTCTCAGACAAATGTAGCCAAAAGCTGCAAACTCGGACATCTAATTCTAATATTATAATTCTCTTTTAGCGCTGGTATTCGTCTACGATTACCATCCGCTTTCCCAGACATTGTTCAACAAACATTTTTCGCCGCAATCACAAATGCATCCGTCATCTGTCAACGGTCTCGCCATTCCCGAAAAGTTGGTGTGGAGTTATATATGCCAAATAGCAGCGGCAATCAAGACAATACACTCTTCAGGTTTAGCTGTGCGAACGATAGAGCCAACCAAGATTTTATTAACTAGTAAGAATCGGTGAGTTAAGATTTTTTTGTAGACAAAACATACATTCGAGAAATGTTACTTATTTTGTGTGGAGTTCAGCATACGATTGAACTGTTGCGGGATAATGGATTTGTTGACTTACGATGGAGGGAAAAACCTTCCACATTATCAGGTCTGTTTAAGCATATAACGGACACGATTAGTGATTCTTCACCGGAACTGACTGCGCTGTTGTTTTTCTTTTCTTATAGCAAGAAGACTTGTTGAGCTTTGGACAACTTCTTGTCTCACTCGCATGTCATCCACATGCTAGCAATCACAATCTTCAAAAGTCAATAGACTTCATTTCTAGACAATATTCTCCGGACCTCAAGAATGTCATTCTGTACTTGCTGAGCAACCCATCTCCCGTGAAATCGATTGATGATGTTGTCGCGATGATTGGACCACGCTTGTTGCATGAGATTAACAGTGCGCACAAGTGAGTAGGAGCATTCCATGAAACGGGTAACAGATGTTTCGGAATTGTTCGTGTTGCTTACAATTAGCTTTTTATTCTGAACAAGTTATAATGATTTTTTGGAGAGTGAATTGAGTCATGAATTGGAAAACGGAAGACTGGTGCGGCTTTTGTGCAAATTTGGATTCATCAACGAACGACCAGAGTAAGTATTGATTTCATTTTGGGTGTCTGGTAGAATTGATAGTATGGTAAATATTAAACGACGGTTATACATGATTGCCATCATGAATAGATTCGATATGGATCCTAGCTGGTCAGAAACAGGGGATCGCTACTTGATTAAGCTCTTTAGGGATTATGTATTTCACCAAGTGGACAAGAACGGATATCCTGTTGTTGATATGTCACATGTTTTGATGTGCCTGAATAAGGTAACATGATATTCATATTGCCGCTTACGTTTGGCTTAGTTCCAATTACGCTCTCATATCTAATATCTTGCTTTCTCTTTAGTTGGACTCTGGCGTAGATGAAAAAATTATGCTTGTATCAAGGGATGAACAATCCTGTCTCATAGTATCATATAGAGAGATTAAGAATTGCATCGATTCAGCATTTAGAGATTTATCACGAAGAAAGTAGATGTTGATGAGACGATGAGACACTCGATCTGCTTGATCAATATTCATAACTAGTTCTCTAGTATATCTATCATTCAATATTTTCTTTTGTATTTAGATTCGACACACATCTCATCTTGTTTACTCTTGCAAGCTCCAGATGGTAAGCAGCGTACTGGGGCACTGACCAATACATAAACTACCATTTGTAACTTATCATTGCAATTTGTGGATTATATTATACGGATGCAGTAAAAAACATCATACCAGTTTACTACTTTTTATAAAAGAATTTACAATTACGTGATATTTACGTACAGATTTATATACATGTAAGTTATCCCCTCATGTGTACGTTGATTTCTGCCACAATCCACCGAATCTATTTACGCACTCCTTTTCACCCGCTCGTTTATTACTTAATCCCAACTCGTCTCATGAAATCATCCGTACCTCATACACCCGACGCGTCCACCCACGTTCTCTAATCTTTTTGTCCACCAATCGCCTTATAAAAGTATTCCTTTCTTATATGAAAAAGCGACCCAAGATTTTTGCCATTCCGTATTAGTTTTATCGATCGAAATGCATTTCCGTTCGGTCGTCTATCCTTCGGGACCCGTCCATCTTCGTCTATTATTTGCGTCTCAAGTGCGGTTGGTTTAACTATATCATCGAAGACTAAGGCCGGATCCTTTTCGTCAACAACCGTAAGTGCTCCACTCCTCTTATTTATAGAGATTACCTGAATCAAGATGAACAAAATAAATAGCATTACGAACAGAACATGAAATTCTCAAGTACATGTATGCCTCATAGATGTTTTTTTGATTGACTTACTCGGACTCGTGATACGACTTTTACATCAACTTTGTTAAAACATCGTTCATAGAAAAGTATGTCATTCTCACGAATTAATTCTAAAAAAGACAAGGATGATATTATATCGTCTGCAATACAAGCATAATTAGACCAATTACATACGACACACGTACTTGCAAGAGCCATGTCAGTTAAGGCAATAGAAGCAGAATCTCCAGCAATTTGAGTCCGAGGATCAAAACTGAGGTCGCCCCACTGTTTTTCAAATTCCAAATCCTAGATTGCGAACAAGATTCCCGTTACAAGTGATCAGTTTTTCTAGTATTCGGGATAATACGCCCGTTCACTTTTAAAGAAAATAGGTACCTTCCACGGCTCAACCACGTCCGAATTCAGATAATCCTCCCTTGCCTTACGAACTGTTGCTTTATATTCTTCTGTACATTCTCCATTGTACAGCTGCTCCTGAAACTCAGTAACGCACTCTTTGTATATAACATCGTGGAAAAAATAGGGTCTTAGGACATGTTTGATTGTAGGCTGATGTGGGGGGGTTGTGCTCGCATCATTTTCATTGATATTTATAGGTTTCGCCTCCTCCATTACGCTAGGTGCAGGTTTCTGATCGTTCGAGTCGCTGGTTCCCATATGCTCGACTTTTGTCTGTACGCTGTTGTCATAATCTTTGCATGATTTCTCAAGTTCCATAACAGTCGCACCGAGATCAAGAGTGCCTTGTGAAGATGTACCAACAGGCACCAGATCGATACTCGGGATAAGTCTGTGTAGACGTGCCTTTTGTTCATCTGTCATTCGTGTGTAATTTGCTTCGTTGACTATGTTCTGTATATAGAATGATGAATCGAACGTAATCGACATTAAACCTGAAATTATTCATTCAACCGCCAACTGGAAGTATTCAGTCTTTCCATCGACAAGCGCAAGATAAACCAACTAGTATCTATACATACCGATAAATTAGTGTGCACCAATGCACTTTGAGAGCTCGTTAACAGAAAATCCAATGCTAGCTTTGAACTCTGCTTCAGCTTCACCAAGTTTGATCCAACGAGAGAAATACTTTTCTTTTTATTTTTTGGCCTTGTCGCGGATCCCCCACTGGTCCTGCCTTTGCCTCTGCTTCTACCCTTGCCTCTTCCTTTCCCCCTACCTCTACCTCTACCTCTTGTGCTCTTCCTTGCTTTCTTTGAGACTCCTTCGCTGTCCTCCTGTACTTTAGAATCTGTTTGTTTTTCAGGAGATGTATCCTCAGCCCTGTGCAAAAGACGCGTACTTCGACGCCAGCTATCCCCGTTTTGTTCTTTTGTTAAAGTGTTAGAAGACAGCGACGAAGATTCATTCTGATTATTGGCTTGCACTTCTTCCACAGTCGCCTCTTGCTGAATCTCTGCAGAGACGGACTGGCGCGGCTTCCGCCTCTTTTGTGCACTCGAGGAACCCCAGGACGACAATTCGGAATCATCGGAGGAGTCGTTATCGTCGCTAAGTCGGGTGGCGTTATGTAAAGGCGAAAAAATATCATCTATAACTACGTGATCCGACAACTCGTCAGTTTTTGACCTCTTTCGCACGTGTCGTTTTCGTGTTTTTGAGGTGTTTCGCAGCTGTGGCCTGTTCCGTAAGTTATGGGACTTTGACTGTCGCATGGTGACGAAAGATACCAGAATTCTTGTTTAAAAAAGGTGTTGAACACCGATAAATGCTCTCAATTGCACGTGTGGGTTAGGTTATCATCTTAATGTCTGTTGATCCTGTGATTCGGAAAATGGATATTATTCGCACACTCACTATTAAAGTTGTCCTCACAATGAATGGTCACTAGCCAAGTTAGAACAATCGGACATCAGATTGCTTTTGTTTATTGAACTTCAGAGATTAAATAAATATCTATATATCAAACTAATAGATACCCCATCAACACATATCGAAATGCAGAACACATACTCTTGGTCAATATTTGTAGTAGTAGTGCAAGATGGAAAGGAAAGCATTTATATTTATTTAACATTAAGGGGCATGTAGTAGTAGTAGTAGTAGTAGTAGGGGGCTACACAAAGGCAACAATAAGAACGATATTGTAAGCAATTATTATTATTATCAGTCAAAGATTCTTCTGCACATTCTATTCGCTAAAGTCATGCTTATTAGCAAAACAATAGTTAAGAGCTTTTGTATCTAAATTCTATTTGGTTTAATATGTGCTACTGGGTAACTTTTTATTCGAAATGCCACAATGTTATAATAATCATAAACTTTAACGGAGATGCATGACGTATACTAATACAGCTAGTGAATTAGAATAATAGAAATTCTGTACAGTAATATTGATATATTTGTCGCCCTTGGAAGTTCAATTGGTTAATTAGAAGCATATTAATATGCAACCCACAATTTAGAGAATTAATGCAATATTGACTTATTGTTATGAAGATATTATCGTTAATCAAAATGTGTCACCAAAAATTAGAAGCTCTTCGAACGCTATATGCGGGGCATTTTGATGTAAACAAAACAGTTGTTTTTAAACTGTCAAAAAAGTTTCAACATTTGTCCTAGCTTTTTGCTGTCACAAGTTTGAATTTACAGTGCAAGACCATTAGTGGCCTGCCAATAGTTAAGCTCTAAATTCCATAGAAAATTTATAACATTTGGCCAAAAATACAATGTATGAAAGTATGCCCGAAAGTTAGTGCGGTTATAATAGAAGATTGAAATTCTATTTCTGATAAAATGTAATCAATCGATAATTAATAACGTAAGTCAATTAATGGGATGTATTTGTGGGGGGAAAAGCTCTATTAAATTTATGGCAATAAAACCTCTGCTCATAAGTTATTAAATAAAGTATAAAGCTCATTCATTCTAACAGTTGTAGCACAACAATAAATAGTTCTTTTGCTTTTTTGTAACACACTGTATCTTTCCAATATGCAGTGTTTATTGCTCGGTTGCTAAACTTTCAAATACACAGTGAACCTGGATATAAAGAACTGGTCCGTTTCGCCCTTCTTCGTTATAGCAGGTTTTTGTTATATCCAGGTTTCCTCTTTATAAGAAAGTTCTATATAATTTTCGGTATAACATCGTTGTAAAAGTTGCTACTATGTATTACCGCAAATTTGATAACAATAAAGGTAGCCTAGATTTATAAAGCAGTAACCCTTGTGTTTCTTACTAAGCATAAACTATATTTTACTTTCTTATTTATAAAACATCTTAACAGTCTATTTTCTAATATTAATATTAATTCTCGTTGTTAGTATGACCATTGTTCAGGAATTTCAAATTATATTATATGTAACTTCATTGTTATAATCAATAGTCATAAAAGAACAATTCAAACTAAATACATGTTGTCATATGAATACCACACAGAACAATCATGTTTGCATTTATTAATGTAGATGAAAGGCTGATAATTTTTCTGGTGAAGATGAAGCAGAAACTATATCCTATAATCAAATGTACAGTGTGTACTTGGTATGCAGAATTAAGGGAGTTATCCCCTCTCAACTTTCAAGTTGAATCTATAGTCCCTATCTGATTATCGACACGTTAGGGATTGAGTTTTTGAGGTCTTACACGTTAGGGACTGACCATTACTAATCAAATAATAAAAGTATTGCTTCCTCAAGAGGAAAGCACATTGTGATACTATGCATACTTTTGAGTTCTGTCATGATATGTAAGGTCAGAAGCAATTATGCACAACAATTCATCATGCTTGGCTTACTTTGTAGGTAACTAATCCATGAAAACCTGGTCAACGTGCACCAGCACTGCTTGTACGAGTCTTTTGAGTTCTCCCAGGTCGTTTATGCAAATCTGCTCGCCATAGATAATTTTTATGTGTTTGCATATGTCCCTGTTGCAGAACTGTAAAGATAAAGAACTCTTGTGATAGTGAGTGACATAAGGCCATCAGCCCCTAGCACATAGATTCACAGCCATTGGGCCACCCGATGACCCGATCTTAGAACGGGAAAAATTGCTCAGACTCCCTTCATATTCAAGGAGTAGAGATACCCGCGCCTGCTCATTGTCATTTTTCCAGATCGCTTTCTCTTGCCAGGTTCTTCTCTGTCCTGAAGGTTCTGGATGATCTATTGAAAAGGACAAAGTTAAGTATCGACAAGGTCAACTGCCCAGGCTGTTTACATAGAAGGGTTAACAGAAACTTAGTGCCATTGTTTCTGCCAGCTCCAGACACTCTGCTGAGTCTAGTGTCATGTCTTCGAGGCGGCGCTTGAGCTCTGCAATCTCGCGCTAGAAGATGGTCTGCGAATTAGGGCCAGCTGTTCAAATGAATAACGGCTGTAACTCGCATCTTTTATTGTCCAAATAAAGACATATTGCTTTGATAATCACGGTTAGAAACAAAATGTTATGTTGCTGGTTAAAAAATATACATTGCGAGAATTTTCTATCGTCATGTTATCGATGTATCTATACAGCCTTTGAGTCAAGCAAAAATGGGCTATTCGATTCGTTCAAGATATAGAAGCTCGGGAAATACTTTAAGAACTACTACAATAACTACTGTTGTCCGTACCAGAACATAACGAGGTCAAGGAGTTGTCCCGTGGATATTTTCGTGGCATTACGATGAGTGTAACCAACATATTAATATAGGCTTTCGAATTAATCCCATTGAAAGAGATTATTAGTGTCTACCAATCAATACTAGGTCGTGAGCAGTAAAGCCTAATTTAAATGTCATTAGCTATTACTATATTTAACTTAAGAGAAGTCACAGCTAAAATAAACGATTAATTGCTTTTGTGCGATTGTTGACTGGACAAGTATTGGCGAAAATTTAAGTTGAAGAATAGCTTAACTCTATCTCATTGGTATATCTGATAGACGCATTGTCTGTCATTTACATCAGTTGAGCCACCGTATCCAAAGTTCAAATGGTCAAAAATTTTGTTGAAATAATCCCCCTGTAACGATACATAGGTAAGTCAACGTAAGTTGATTATTATGAGATGTGGCGATTAGAGCTTTGTCACAGAGTTTTGGAAGCGGAAACTGTGGTGTAAATAAGAAATATAAATTCGAATGTGCAATTATACGTATAATTTCTTAATGAAACCAGTCCAGATTGTCTTAACCTACTTGACGCGAATAGTTGTTGAAATATTCTATTTGCTCTGAGAAATGTTGTTAAGGTTTTTTTACGTCAAACGCATGAATAGCAGTGAGTAAATGTACGTAAATCGATAAAAAATATTTGCATAATTATTCTTAATAATTAGAAGCCAACACTACCCTTATGACATTTTGTTGTACACTTCTTTTTGACTTTCTACAACCACATCGGCTATCAGTACATGCACCTTTACACATGTATCACATCTTATACATCTTATTTGACTAATTGTCTCTCCTAAGGCGGTGAAAAGACCAAGTTACCAGTTCTATTGCGGAGAATTAAACTATTTGTTTGGAAACTGTTAAATTTGGGTGTTAATGTAACAAGAGAAATAGATTATTAAACTGAGCGCGTCGCTTACGAGGAGATGTTTAGCAATCATTCATTTTAAATTTTTATTTGGTTTGTGGTTATATATTTACTGGACAAAAGTGTTGGGATTTCTTGCCGATCAATTATGAAAAGCTAACATCTCTGTTGCCAATACATACTATGTAGTCACAATAATTTTATATTGTATTTTTGAAAAAAGTAACGATATATCCTGTCCTATCGTTTTGAGGCTGCAGTTCGATAAAGTGGCGGTATGAGCAATTTTTGCTGTTACGTGACGACGTTGTACACGTTCTTGCTTAGATAACAAGCATTTAGGCTGTAATTCAAAAAATCATTCGCTCATTACATCCATCAACACACTCTCAAAGTAACCTTAACATTTAATATAACAGTTAGAGTCGTATACAAAATCAGTACTCTATCAATCAAGGTAAACTTTTTATCAGCATTATAAATTATTCTCTCACTCTTTCATGGGTGCACTTTTCAGCATAAGTGACCAACTTTATTGCATGTACTGTCATGTTTTTTATTTAGCTATCAATAGTATTTGTTCTCCTAAAAAGTACAAAATAGTAAGAATCTCTTCCATTTGCTTGGACTTGTATAAAACTTCATGGTATGACATACCTGTTTCTATATACTCATCTAGAAAGTCATGAGCAATAAAAGGTGTATCGCCTGCTTTGGTATAATATATAATATTTCTGGGATGCTTGCGTGCTACGCGCTTAAAATATTATCAAACTTGGCAGTAATAAAAGCTTTCGTTAACTGCTGATGTATATAATCAATTGAATAATACTTCGTAAATTATCCTTGCTTCCTCGTGTATTTGATAATCAAAGCTTTCCACTCTGAACCCATGGGTATTCTGAATATAAACCAATGACGCAAGAAGTTGATTTGGCATAAGTAAAACATGTCGCAAAAAGTGTACATCTTGCAAAAAACAAAAACTAAAATACGTCATAGGAATATACGTCACAAATTACGTTATGCAATATTAAATACGTCACGAAAAGTTACGTCATGCTCGTATATTGCAAATCCGGGAATTATTATATCGAATTTTTTCTATGTGTGCTTCCGAATGCTACACTGATACTATTGTTCTTATCTCAGCATTTACGGAAACAATCATATAACGTAATGATGTGCTACACCAGGCAATATATCGAACATTTATTACAATAATAATATAAATATGGTACGTAAAAAAACTTATTCACCGTCTAATTATTGTCCGGATAGACAATTGCAGACTGACTTTACGCTTTTCTTATGCTACTTGCTGTACTACATAAGGAATGGGCGCTTTTGTTATCGCTATATCACACAATTGCGTGGCTTATCGGATTTGTTAACCAGTGAAAAATATTTTCCTGCATGTGCTCCCCGAATGTTACACTGATGCCATTGTTCTTATTTACGGAAACAATCGTGACAGTCGCAAATGACAATATTTGCTATTGGTCAACAGTCACAGACTCTCACGCATAGATAACGACATTTATACTTATAAGGTTGCGTACGACAGCAATTGATAATATCATGTAGTATCAATATATGTTATCTTCCCATCATCTAACACGTGAGCTCGCGTCTACTTATACATACTGTACATATATACCCAGACACTTCTCTCCATTGCACATGTATCGCCTCACAACAACCTCTCCCCTCTAAAGCGCAAACACAATGTTATCGAAAAGTCAATATACAACGCAACAAACTTTTGCCGCCGCTATTACTCACATACGACACTTTGCACAAGTCTTTGAAACGACACGGTTTATCGACCACGTAACCGATACTCATATATCCAGAAAGCGTAGCAAACCTTTGCCACCACCCCATAGTGCGCACATACGACAGTGACTACAATTCACAAGCAAGTCTTTGAAACGACACAGTTTATCAACCACGTAACCGATCCTCGCATATCCAAACAGCGTAACAAATCTTCGTCGCCACTTCATATTACGCTCATACGACGGTCACCGACGCGTTTGTTTCATTTAAAAGACGAGTTCCGTAGGCAGCTTGAGCATAAGGTAAGAACTCTTACTGGGTATCTGTTGAGTGGTTTGTATCCTAGGTACGCTGCCACTAGGTGTAAAAATCGGATTATTCGAAAGCGCATCGGGCCACACTTGTGATTGTTTATCTTTCGGGTTATAACTTAGTATGTGTATCTGAAGGTAAGCTGCCACTAGATGTAAATCGGAGGTTTAAAAGCACATAGGGTGTAAAATAATCAAAACCCGTTACCGAAAAAAGCTGTTCTTACTTCAGCTTTGTGGTGAATAGGATACACTCAAAAATACTTTGTGTTCGGGGGCCTGATCGATTTAAATAATTTACTTGTTGTGAACGTTCGTAATCCGTTCCGAAACGCCGACTGTAGCTTATCACACTCGGACTTGTGGTGAATAGGATACATGGACCACTGAATTGAAAGCGCATCGTGGCCACAGCATGCAAAGTTTACCCGGCCCTGACTTCGGTAGACGTGGTCCTTGACTATGATGATATGGTTATTCATTTATTCTCTCTGTTATTATTAGTACCGAACTGGCCGATATCAAAGCAGGCTTCTTGACACTTTGCTACAACTCTCGAACAAATCTTTAAAACGACAACACGATTTATCGACCACATAACGACACTATATAAACACATATTCATCAAAACGCTACTCAACCTCTCCTCTTCATACAATGTTATCTAAAAGTTGAATATACAACGCAACAACTCTTTGCCGACACTCCATATTGCGCACATACAACGATTTGCTACAACTCTCAAACAAGTCTTTGAACGGCGACTCGTTTTATCGACCACATAACAAGAACAAATATTCCGCCCCTCCGCATGCAAATATGCTTCTTCATTATCAACGTAGACCGCACCGGGTAGAATGATAATGCGGTAAAAAAAGTTCGGGAAAATTGTATTACACGTAAGTTTACTAACTTATTCAGATATTCAAGTCTTTTCAAATATTTTCTCGTCGCCCCGTCATAAAATATATTATTATATTTATTTATACTACTTAGGAATTACATACGAGTCACCTCTCAATTTCGAAAAGTTTTTCCGACGCCATCTATACTCTGAATATTTTACTTCATTATTATTCTCATCAGCGCACTAAGATATTGCCAGCACACCGATAACCAAGCGACCTAACTTCATGTCTCAACTACTGACAAAGCGAAGCGGAGGAAATAAAAAGAGGAGTTGGCTTCGAGAGGAACGACGATAGACGTGATTTGGTGATAGGTAGTGAGTGGATAAATAATCGTTTACTAACAAACTATTGCTTTTTAAGTAGGTGGCTGTTCTCTTGTCTCAACTGGTGGACGGGAGCGGATCTGGATCGGGCAGCGGGCAGTTGCCGGTGACGCCCCTCTACTCACCACTCTCACCAGTGGTGAAGAAATCTGGCATGGGTCTGATGAGTGGGTCACGGGAACACTCTTCAGTCATCTCCTTTCTTTCTTTCTTTTTTTACACAGCTTTAGATAACGGGTAAAAGCTTTTGGGTAAGTATAAGGTAAGTATTGCATTGCTTTACGTATATGACCAACTCCATTTTCTTTCTCTTTTTTTCTCTCTCTCCACTGACGGTTTGCCGGTGACTAGATCCAGTGGGACACTTGGCGGAGGCGGAGCGAGTTTGAGGGTCCGATTCGTTAATTGCTTAGCTATTCGTGAAGGATCTGTCTCTGAAGCTGATAGAGATAAAAGGTGAGTTTGCTGCTTGGCACGCCGGTTGGAGTTATTCGATTGTTTATCCACTTATTACTATTGATTATTCGTCACGTTATGTATTTATTTAAGTAATTATTATTAATAGAAGATAATAGTTACAATGCGAAAAGAAAAAGAGATTGAAAATTTTATTATGTGTAATAGTCAAATAAATCGGTTGTTATTGTTAAACTTGCACTTTAAATATAAAACTGGAAATAACAAGCCATGTTCTTCATGATAAAGACGTCTGTGTATTTGTAGAGGAAATTATTAATTTCGATGAAAAGAAAGGCCGATAAAAATAGGATTCGATTATATTCGGCTTTGTTTTATAAAAATAACATATATGTTGTAACGATGCAGACCTTGGGATGGAGCAGACGCGAGATTGACTTAAAAATGGACTGAGATTATTACCTTTAGCGTTATGCTGTGCTGGATGTTTCAAATATTAAATACTGTTTAATACTACATAAAACTTTAGCAGCGACAGGAGAAAAGAGATGATTTCACGATGTTACTATTATTCAAGTATTAATTTATGCTCTTAACAATTATAACAAATATGACTTCTATATGACACATGAATCTTTTTCTAAAGGCATGAAGGGCTTGTAACAGCACAAGCCAATCTTGGTTGGTGTGTCACAAAAAAGTCTCACAGAATAGTAATTAGTATTTTCTCTTATTTAAGTATTTCTTCCGGTTCTATCGAAGTCAAACCATACTGCTCTAGAAGCTAAAGGCTCAAATCTAACGCAAATTTTTGAAAACGAAACTAAAAATGCTATAAAAAATTTTCCCTGATACTCTTTTCCAAAAAATGTACACAAACAAATTAATATATATATTTGACTAAATAATAAACCAAAATAAGTTTTTAGTTCCAAAGGATTGATTTCCAACCAATAAAACGCCTGCTGAACATTTCCAATCGTAAATTTATTAAGTATTACTCTACCGTAAGAGTTATTCCATTATTCCGTACAGAAAAGGTGTCTAACGATAAGCATATAACGCCGTCCGACATGGAATTCGTCATTCCGCAAAATTATCTCCCCTCCAGATTCTAAAATCTATAATTGTTAGTCTAAAGTTAGACTAGGCATAACGAAGAATGGATTATATATATTACAAAAAAACAACAACAAAGCATGCATAAAACGACAGTACATAACAGGTAAACGCCCAAGATAAACGCGCAATTTGTAACCAAGCTTAGATCATCATACATAAAGCCCGTCAAGGGGCTTAGGAATAATAAAAGCCGGGCCGTCTACCGAACACTCGCACTTTTTACGATATTCAATTTATTTACTTCAAGCGCGCGCGTTTCCAAATAATATAAACAAAGGCTTGTGTATTTTATATGCTCTTTTTCATTCGCTCACCCTCACTAATTAATAAACTAATGGTTAAGCTATGCTATGCTATAAATTTATCAACAGAAAACACCTCCCAATCAACCCATACAAATCTATCGCCAGTAGACCTGATTCGAATTTGATAATTACTGTTACTGTAAGCGACAGGTGTATAATACGTTCCCTTGCAGCCGCCACCAAAAAATAAAGCAGAATGACCAAAATAGGGCAAATAATTCGAGTATTCGTAAATAGCATACTTTTCATCCTGAACAAACCCTATTATACTCTTTTCGACATCATTCTTGTCTAGTGAAAATACAAAACTCTCTTTAGTTGAAACGTATCCTTTACTACTAGTACCCCACGATAACGGGTTATATCCACCAAGTATTTCTTCTGTATCCTTTACTCTTCCTACAGCAATTGTCGGTCCTTTATTTGTACACATTCGCCGAAAATTTTTGGCTATTGTCTCATCATTACCACTACTATCTCTGCTTTCTCGATAAAGCAGGGTCAGCTTATAAGGAACAATTTGTTCATGGGCTGGATCTTGTTCAACTCGGTCATTTTGTGTTGATTCTGCGATTTTCTGTAAGATCCATAATTCTTGTTGTTTGTTAATGACAACTGAATCAACATCAGGTAGTTTCCTTTGTGACAACATTGGCTTCGTTGATTTGTAATCACTTTGCTGTCTCTTCCTTTGCGGTAAAATTTGCGTTTTTGGTTTATAGTTATTTTGCATATGATAACAAAGCAAATCTGATCGCAACTCTCTTGGGAATAGTTCAATGTATGGAACAACCATTTCACTAAATTCTTTAGATGAAATGTTAAAAAGTCTAATATGAGGTATACATTCTGCCACTATTTCTCTGACTGCATTAACATCAGTAGGTGACCAATTGGTCGGATTATCTGCAAGTCCAGAGATTTGGTTAACAGCCCATTGTACAGCTGACATCCAAACATCGCCTTCATCCATATTAAGTTTATCGCTTTTAAGAAGGTTAATGAAGATCGCTGTCGGTAATTTTGCCATGTTATTGGACTTGAGGATGATATCTGGAGACGATAACATAAGCTGACTGCAATAATCCACAAGTCTTTGTAGCGAGTTTGTAGACACTGCATAGTTATAAACTGTGAGAATGTTTTGCTTTATCCATTGCTCATGTTGTTTGATCAAATAATCTCCAATCCCAGTACAGAAAGAGTTTAACCCAAGCTTATTAGCTCCTTCCAAAAGAACGATCCAAGATACGCCCTCACATGAATGAGAAGACACTTTTCCTGAGTAAACAAATCTACGAATAAGTGTAAGTAATCAAGATGTAAGCACACATTGTATAAAATGGTAAAATAATAATAATAACAACAAAGATAGTATATATAGTAATAGTGTATTAGTGTAGATTCGCATACTAATATATTCAACTAGTTATAGTAGGGTATAATTTAAACTTTGCAAATGAGATTTACCTAAGCAAAATTTCAAAAATATCAGGTGTAATGTCTTTGAACACCATCGCAGTTTGTTGAATTTCGCTAGAGACCTCTGTATTTCCAGTCAGTTTGTCTTCAAAATATGCGCTTCTTGTGCATAGTACCAAAGAATGGGCAAAAAATATCTTGCTGTTTGGCTCTTGTCCGACATGAATGGAGATATCGGTATATTTTCCACTTTCGTAGAGCTTTTCATAATCCAACGAAACATCAGCAAGTAATTCAATTACGCTACTCATTTTCGCTTTGCAAGTAAGTTGGAAGCAAGGCAATATAACTATAGTTGGCCAAGATCTAGTTATTTGTTTGCTGTGTGTACCGTAGTAAAGGCATATCGTAAATTTATTGGACATACTAAATTTGGCAAAATTTACATAGTCAGCATCGTTGGTTTTGCGGCTTATTTTGTCCGTTTTAATCATTGCAGTACAGGTCATACACAAAACTTTTAGAAGAAGTCGAGTTTAGCCAAGCTTCGATCAAAAGCGCTAAATGCCAAGATTAATTGTCAATCGCTCTCCCATTGTAGTTTGGCTTGCAACTCCTTTGAATCTATGCTTATTAATATGTTGGAATACAGGCTGATAGCAAAAAACTCTACCGTCTCAAGGGAAAAAAAAAGTGCACATTTTTGTATGCAGTTATAGACCAATATTGTATTTTTAGAATAGCATTTTCAATTCATATGAAAAAGTTTGGCAAAGATATTCTGACTGTTGTTCAGGTACAAGTCGGTTTGTGATTTCCAAATTTCGAATTGTACAATTATTTCGAATACACTAAACTAAATATCCTGTGGTATGTTGCAAATGAATAAACGAATGCAATCTCATAGCTACAATACTTCAAGCCTTTGCGTTCGACTACCCGAACACGTTTATGTAAATCTAACTAGAAGCATATCACAAAGAATCGAGAATATTGTTCGCGTTGACTATCGTGACCCGATATTACGCTTTAGCCACAGAATAGTATCCCCCATGTCAATTTATTCTCTCCCTTAAACAGAGGCTTAATTCCGATATCTACACATCACACCGACATTATCTGCCAGGTCGACACGCCTATTTATGGAGAAAAGGCCATCAGACACACCCGTATTATCAGGAATTTACCTGCCAGGTCGCACAACCCGACACGCTTATTTATGCATCTGAGATCTGAGCGTCCAATGAAGGGATAATGTTTGAGCCTGTACGACTTGGCTGGCAGGTATGTGTAAATTCGCGTTGACACAGGAATATGATTGGCACTCGTTGTAGTATAATAATAATTGGTCATCTCTATGATGCCGTTCTCAATGTATGTGTCGTAGTACTTGGTGACAACTCTTTAGAATGGCAACCCCCTATGTTGATAATGCGGTCAAGACGATTGGAATCATTTCCGTTATATTATTCTTGAAGTATATATTCCGAGTAAGAAACACTACCTGTCCGCATTACTGCTTGCTATGTGCTGAATCCATTATACGCCATATAACGTAAACATATACGTGAATTCGACAGACAGTTTACGTTGCATTCTTTGGACCGTTGAGTAAGATCCCTGGGCCAAAGCTTTCAGCGTTAAGCGCGATCCCTCTTTTATTCAAGGGCACTAAAGGCAAAAGGTAAATTCCGAAAATTAACTCTAATTAGTTTAGCTACCATTATTATTATTATTAATACCGTTGTTTATTAGATGGCATTGGTATCAACGTGAATTAAGACCTAAGTATGGGAAAATAGTCAGAATAGGTAGGTCGTGCTAATACGAATCAACTCTATGGTATATGATGGCAACTAACTCGAGAATTTCTTAGGCCCGGACATGGTTCTTGTCAGTGATAGAGACATTGTCAAACAGGTATAAAGTTGTGTTATTGGCATACCGTTGGATTAGCTACAAGTGCTAATGGTCTGTTATATTTCATGATCTCAGATTATAGTTAAAGAAGTAAGTATGGTACAGATATCGAGCCCAGTGGTTTGATGCTGTCTCACACAATATTGTCATATTATCAGGATTGGCCAAAAGGTGAATTCTACGGGATGTATAGAGCTGCACCTCATTTACACACATTGTTTTCGACCACGTAAGCGTTCTCCTGATTGTGATTATATTGATGGTATGTGCTGTATATCACATGCATCTAATTGTGACACTCTCATTTATGAAATCAGCGACAAAGCATTTCATAAACAACGGGTAAATACGCAAATACATGACGCATCTGCGGATTATTATTCCCAACATAATTGTTCTACATTTACATTTGAATAATATGCAGCGTCGATTGCTCGCACCAGCTTTCTCTATCAAATACATTCAGTCTCTTGAACCGTATATGGCAATGTGCATTCGTAATTTGAACGACAAGATCGATTCGCTGATTCAGGAAAGTTCACCGAATGGCGCGGTAATAGACTTGTACAGAATGATTGTTAATACAACTCTGGTACGTCAATGAAGAATGACTAGTCTGTCGCATGCTGCTAATGGTTTATCACTTAACGTCGTAACCCGTTACCTTAAATTGCAGGATTCAATTGGTGAAACTGCATTTGGAAGTAGTTTTAATATGATTAGAGAAGGAGACCATCCGCTACCGAAAGAAGTTATGGTGGAATTGAGCAGGCGCGTCCTGGTTTGTATGGTTCAAGGAAGATCTCTATTAATTTAATTATGCTCGTTAAGCTCGCCTGACAATTTGATTCCATATATACATAGAGAAATGGATTTCCAATATTAAAACCATTCGTAAAGAGTAATAGATATCTGTATGACGTAAGTGTATACGCTGCGTGCGTTACGCGGTTCTAACGTATTAGGTAAACGTATCCATACTCATCGATCCTACTTTTTAAAGTTTTCAAGCGAACTCATCAGACGACGTCGTCAAGAAGTTGGTGCTCGCCGCAAAGATATTCTTCAGATTATTCTTGATGCTGGGGAAGGAGAAGGAGAAGAAGCATTAACGGATGTTGATATTTATGAACAAATTATTGAATTTATTATTGGTGGAAGTGACACGACAAGTTTTAGCACGTTCTTTGCTCTGATAATGCTGTTAACCCATCCGAGTAAACTACACAAGATTATCGAGGAGTTGGACAACGAATTTGTTGATTTACCAAGGAATGAACTACCGAATCATGGGAGGCTAAAGAATTTGCCATATTTAAATGCTGTCATAAACGAGACGTTGAGATTATGGCCTATTACTTTGGGTGAGTTGACAAGTCCAAATTGCCATTCAATTTGATTTAAACGTATTTGCTTACCATAACTGTTTTCTCATTAAACAGATGGAGGTAACTAGCGAATTCTTCAACGCGTTGAAATGTTTCTGTCCCAGACCTGTCACGAGGATGCGACTTGAAAGGCTATCGCAACAACAGTAACTTTATTAATAGATGATACACTATTATTTAGGTAGCGGGCGTTCACCAACAGAAGATAGAATTGTAAACGGTGTACTCTTTCCTAAGGGTACTTTAATAGTCGCCAACTATTACGCTCTTCATCATTCGGCTGAATACTGGGGCGAAAATGTTAATGAATTTATCCCTGAACGTTGGTTTAATGATGACATACCACATGACGCATTTTATCCGTTTTCGGCCGGTTCGAGAAACTGCATTGGACAGAAGTAGGCTTCATTTGTATTTACACATGTAATTTCGTATTACGACATGATAAACTTAAAATTTTATATTAACACACGTCTATACGTTATAACAGCTTTGCCTTGTTAGAGATGCGTCTTATAATCTCGTCACTTTTAAGGCGCTTCAAATTTGAAGATATTCCGGGACAAGATTACTCTGATATTGTGCAATATTTGACACCCTCTCTTGCCAAAGATGAGTACCATGTTCGCGCATGGAACCGACCATGACTGTGACTATTACTGTCATTACGTATAATTATTATATTAGTAAAATATTATCATTCATAATAGTGATTAGTTTAAAATGTAAATATCATCCGGTCACATGGCAGCGTAGAAAAATGATATAAATAAACTGTAGTGGGTTTGGGAAGCAGAATTGCAAGAGAAACTTGATTTCATCGTCGTCTTCTTCTTCATCTGCGGGACTGACAAACCGTCAATCAGACAATGAATAACCTCGGTTATGACATTAACATTGCTGAAGATTGCCCTTCTATAGACTCAACGGTTACAGAAGACAATGAAGGTAAGAAGTTGTTAATAAATGTACGCGCAATTAAAAAGGATTTAGATATCATTAATTGCTAATGCTCGAGCCCTGGATGAATAGAATTCGAGAATGTTTAGAAAGAGAGGAGGATATAGATCCAGCCTATAGATTGTAGAGATATATTCTAAAAAGGAAATGCGAAGCGCGTACAGCGCGCTGACTCAGGCTATGGATTCCCTAGATAACTTGTGTAATAAACATAGACTCATAATTGAGAACGATTCGCGTGAAAAAGCTTCTTGCGATTCATTATTGCCAAAAGTTATCGCTTTAGAAGAAATTTTGCGGGGCATAGGCTTTTCTTCGGGCTTTCACACGTCTTCTATATTATCTCGTAAAGACTTTGATGCTAGCTTATCAAGCTTT
Organism: Paraglomus brasilianum; assembly: GCA_910592345.1. Lineage (NCBI taxonomy): Eukaryota > Fungi > Glomeromycota > Glomeromycetes > Paraglomerales > Paraglomeraceae > Paraglomus > Paraglomus brasilianum. The sequence continues at coordinate 24,640 of CAJVPI010000447.1, forward strand.
TTACCAATTTATAAGACAACATGCTAATTATGATTTAGGTTACTTCACAAAATTTCTGGAAAGACCACTATAAGGAATTCAAGGTATCACTTGATAGAGAAAAAGACCGTAATAAACAACTTACAACTGAGACTTAAAATAGATGGGCATCTGAAAAACGTTCCTGTTCAAGTGATAAAGATATACCAAAATCGAATCTCAATCTTACAACTGAGAAGAAAATACCTGAGCTCTCAATTTCTTTATCTTTGGAATTTCTTATCAAAAGCGAATCTGATATTAATATAGATACCCTTATTCTTCTTTTCCAAACGTCGCGAAGTGGTACAACGAGTTAAATAAAAATTATTCAATGGATATTGAATATGTATAACGTTCTTATTACGATTCGAATAAATCACGCAAGTTTTTGGTGAACAAGATTGAGTCATTTATCCAGATAATAGTAAAGAGTTTGTTATTATCCCTTATACAGTACATCACAAAAAGCTTCAAATCGAAAAAAAATTTCTAATACTTGCTATTACGTATAATTTTTAGCATCCAGCTAAAACCGCTAAAAACGTGCAAGATTGAACCCACACTTTCTTTGTTTGTTGTCTCAACCTCAGCCTATAACATCTATCTGCGCGATGTAAACCTTTCTTTTTATTATCTTTTGGCAATGATCAACGCCGAAAACTGTCAATTTTAAAGTTACTAGATACTAGTAGCTAGTAGCTATTGCTATGGTGGGCCGCAAAAAATGCTTGTCAGAAAGCCACTGTTTATATATAAAAAAATTTTGATAAACAAAAATATATATATTTATAATAAATTATAAATAAAATATATCGCCTTACAACATTAATTAGACCGTTTTGTTCATATGACATTCCAATCTAATACTAAGGTGTTTTGATCCGCTCAAAACTATATGGTGAGCCAAGTGGATCAGTCATTCCCCGAGTATTGGCTCGACAGTAATTTGCGCTAGAGGATCCTCAAAATTTTTCCGGATATCCGGTATATGAAGAGTTTATAATAATAATAAATTTCCGGTATAAACAAAGGATTTTCATATGAAACGAACGGTGCACGAGAATCCGTCCGGTATAGAGAGATTCCGGTATATACATGTCCGGTATAAACAAAGTTGACTGTACCATACGATTGTCTGCTATGCTCCTTTGTTGTAGGCTGCCGTTGTGGCTACTTGTCGTAATCCGTTGTTGTAGAAAGTAGCACGACTCTTGCTACCCCAACAGTTCGATATTTTTTATCAAATAATAAATAATACTTCTATTTAAAAGTAGTACAGCGCCACACTTAGGTGATACTGTCAAGATGTTTAAAATAATAAAAACTTTCCACCTGACTTACGGAGCATAATTCTTCCGAATAACAATAGCAACTCTAACCATATACAGTCGACCTCCCCTACAGTCACACCGTCGAGACCAGGCAAAACTGGTGACTGTATGGAAATGTGACTGTATAGAAGGTTTGCATATGGTCATGTGATTAAATTTATTTCTTTTCTCTTTAAATTTTTAAAACTATTTCCAAGTAAGTGTCAATTTGTTATTGACGCTTTGAATTTCTCATTAAACTAGTTTGCTATACTTTGTTTTTGAATGTTGTTTAATATATTCATAAATTTCATGTTCATTATCGAGGTTCAAATGAGGAGAACTAATATGTGATGATTTTAAAGCAACAATCATGTAATTGTACATGCATAATTTTCAATCTTTTAGTCACTTTATGCTGAATATGGAAATATAAACACTAAACCTTGAATGTTACACAATACCAGTGACTGTAAAGGGGAATTTTTCATATTGTGCCATAGTGGTGGGGATTCCAAAATCGGGTGACAGTGACTCACATATGATTGTGACTCTAAGGGAGGAAAATCACTATGAAAATGACTGTAGGGGAGATGTGACTGTACTGTGACTGTATACACGAAATACCCACTACCATACTTTTAATTATTAACATGCAAATCCATAACCGAAATAATAACATCAACTTTATATCCTGTTTATTAAATCAAAACCCAATCATGAATGCACATCGCGTGCAAACCAACCATCATAGCGATAATAATATAACTTTATTGTACGTCAAATCGCACAGAAATAAATACTTTCCCAAATATACTACGTTCTACTAATAATCTATCAATAACAACAATGAAGAGTTTGATGAGAGAAATGAAAGGATGTAAATTTTGGTTATTATGAAACTAGGAAATAAATTAAATCTGGCTTAACTCCGGATGGTTATCATTTTGCCGCTTATATAAGAGGAAAAGGACATGGCCCTCAAAAAATTGATAAACATAAACTAAAAGAACTAGCAAAGAAAGCCGAGATGCTCAGGAATATTTGGATAATAAATATTCTTTAACAAAAGAGAATGAATAATTTGACTGGACATTAGTAAAAACGATCTAGGAGAGGAAACTTGGTTATTACCGACTTTTCTAATTTAGAAAGGACCGATTGTTGAAAAAACCAACTTACTAGTATAACACTTAAGAATTTGCCCATGCTTTCTTTTTTTGTCGTAGTGTGCCTCATCCTTTATTATTACCGCGACCAATTAAGTAAAAATAAATCGGTCAAAGAAATGTTAGAATGATTACCACTTACTTGCCGGCGGAATTCATGCTCTAAAATTTGTTACCAATTTAGCCAAATATTAATCCACAAATTTAATTTGCACTGAAATAAGAATAATAATCAGCACAATAGTCAGGCTCAAAATTAAGCCAATAATTACAAGAGCAAGTTAATCAGCAAGCAGTTAAGAAACTAATACGAGAAAGCTGATAGATTACTGAATTATTTAAGAGAAGCCGAACTATTTGGCACTGGATTTTTAACCGAAGCAGTAAAGTCCGAAAAAGAAAAAGAGAACCGCAATGACTGACGATTAGGATGTTTGTTAGAAGATAAAATTTCTTTTGCTCTCCCCTCTCTGCCGGCAAAACGTCAATAGCCCAAATTCTAGAGAATATTTTAATTCGGTCACGGATTATTCATAGTATTAGTGGTAGAAAGACAACAGGAAAAAAAAGTTGTCCGCCGTTTTTTCTAATAACAACAACTACAACTACAACGACAATAATAATAGCAACAACTCGCTCGACTGTTCAAATATCCAATCCGATCATTTTCTTACCTCCAGTACATTATCGTTATATATTCTTATCAAAATAATGCATGCATATGTGTTAGTCATAGTGTATCAATTCCATAATTCTCACGTATCAAAAGCTAGTCATTTGTTTCAGCAAAAAAGAAATGAGCTTATTGCAATCCGAACTTTTTGTTCACTATTATTTTCTTTTAACATTGAGAATAATACTGCTTATTGATCGAGAGTATTTGATCTTTTTTTCCTGGCAAATCCTCCGACAAATATGGAGTATAATCATCAGAGAATTAATTTCACGATAACGCTATGACAAGTTTATTAGATTCGGTTCACTATAGACAGCATCAACTGTATGTCGGTATTTTCTGCACCAGAAGGTCGGACCGCAGTTTTGTTATCATAAGTAGATCAATGACTTTATTGTCAAGCTACGTGCTAAACGAAACGATAGCTCCTACTTTTAGAAATAAATGTATTTTTATCGCTATTACTATATACTGTAGCATCGAGAATTCCATTCCATATTCTAACCATGTCTTTACCAATCATCATTAATACCAATGACATCATTAACGTAATTCTCACGTACAAGTATTGTATGATAGCTATGTCACCAGTAGAACAGTTGCTATACACGCATAGTGTTCTGGCATTTACGTAACTGTGTGATAAATAGTAAATATCAGCATTCATTATAATCACATTGTGTAACAAAATATTTGGGGGACCAAGTCACAGAACATAAGTGATTTAATTACAACCCCAATTAATCAACAATACCTACAGTACATTGCATAATCCCATCTTCCTCGCGAACAAAAAATCAAGCTCTACAGGCAATTAAAATATAAGACCGCCTCCATTAAACATATTTCACCAATTTATATGCATACAACAACTACTTTATGAATCGATCCTCCCTACAAAAGATACAACAAATCTCTGCGAAGCAGATCTCAAGCATCTCTAGTTTGAGTAATATGTCGAGTCAACAACTGCGGGAGAACAATCGATCGTCAATCGGAGCTGTGGCATCTCCTACATTTAGTTACAAGAAATGCAGTTAGTGACCTTTAAACCAGGCTTTTACTACTCACGACTTCAGTGTGTCAATGCGTAGACACTAATCCTCGATAATTAATTCGTCCTCGAGTGTGCCTCTGTTCTCTACTGTTGGGATTAAATCGGTAATCCACAGGTTGGGATAAGTGTATTTACGACTATAACAAACGCGTTTTTAGAAAACAGTTAATTATCGTATTTGTAATCGGGGGACAAGAAGCGATTACTTTCCGATATAGAGATTAGTGGTTCAACGGTGTCAGCGGTTTTCTTCGCGAGGCGGCTGCGCTCCTCACCGTGACAATAGAGCTCTGTAGTGTCGATGCTTAGTGATGAGGCCACGACTTAGCCAACTTCATTCTTGAGTATATCTTTAACGTTCTGTCTCTAAGATCAGACATTATCGTAACTAATTCTTTCTTGCTAGACGAACGATTTTACTATTGCTTGACGAATGATTTTACTGTTGCTAGACGAATGATTTTGCGTTGACTATTATGATTCGTGTTTCGTAGTACTCTCGTTCGCAGACTTACATTGGGATCGTGTCTCGAATATATCTTAGGCAATAGATATATTCTAAATCAGCCTTTCTATACTATCTGTAATAATTATAAAATACAGTCAGACCTCTCTAAATGCACGTTGTCGGGACCGACGATGCGCTTGCATTTATAGAGAACGTGCATTTAGAGAACGCCAATCATTTTGTTTCACGTGACCTCTTCGCATAATATACTAATATTAACGATTGTAATGCGTAATGAACATTTAAGAAAAGGATATCTTTAATGCTTTTGAGAAGCGTCCTCAAGTCGCCTTACAACCTTAATTAATCGTACTAATCCACGATCCTGTTCTAACCTTATAATCCAAAGGCAATAATAATAAGTCATTCGACCCCTTAGTCCGATTATGTAACCGGCAAAGATATCATGAACATATAGGGCCGAAAGAAAGCTTGCAATTGCAGAACATAGAGTGTGCACTTATCTCTTAAGTTCCATCATGGGACCAAGCAATTGCTGTGCATTTAGAGAGGTCTGACTGTATATAACAATCAAATAAGAATACAACACTTCAGATTTTAACAGCTACTCTTAATGGCCTATTAATTTCGTTAATATATATTTTAAGGAATTAACATCGCTGTTTCATCATAC